>SDVV010035515.1:0-11052 GCA_016164225.1 Gammarus roeselii
GCCACTCGCTGGTCCAGACTTTGTGCTGCTCGCTGGTACTAGGCAGGGCATTGTGCCACTCGCTGGTCCAGACTTTGTGCTGCTCGCTGGTACTAGGCAGGGCATTGTGCCACTCGCTGGTCCAGACTTTGTGCTGCTCGCTGGTACTAGGCTGGGCATTGTGCCACTCGCTGGTCCAGACTTTGTGCTGCTCGCTGGTACTAGGCGGGGCATTGTGCCACTCGCTGGTCCAGACTTTGTGCTGCTCGCTGGTACTAGGCTGGGCATTGTGCCACTCGCTGGTCCAGACTTTGTGCTGCTCGCTGGTACTAGGCAGAGCATTGTGCCACTCGCTGGTCCAGACTTTGTGCTGCTTGCTGGTACTAGGCTGGGCATTGTGCCACTCGCTGGTCCAGACTTTGTGCTGCTCGCTGGTACTAGGCGGGGCATTGTGCCACTCACAGGTCCATGGCACGACATTGGGCCACTCACAGGTCCATGGCACGGCATTGGGCCACTCACAGGTCCACAGCAGGACATTCTAACGCTCGTTGGTCAGAAGTAGGACATTGTGCAGCTTGCCGGGCCAGAGCGGACATTAAACTGCCAGCTGGTCTAGGGTGGGACATCGTGCCGCTCACCGGTCCAGTGTATGGCATGGTGCTGATTGCAAGTCCAGAGGACGGCATTGTGACACTCGCTAGTTCACCGCAGGACATTGTACAGCTCGTTGGTTCATTGTAGGGCATTGTGCCGTTCGCTGGTCCAGAGCAGGATATTGTGCTGCGCTGGTCCAAATCAAGACTTACTGCGTCTCGTATTGGCCCTGGCCAGTGCGGGGCAGCAAACATTAGCCTCTCTGAGTCTTTTATTTTGAAATCCTCGAAATCCTCACGCACTGATGGATTTAGGGGTAAGTCAGACGATAGAACCTGAGCAGCTGTCCGTTACGGGTGGCTGCAGTTATCACAGTTTTGTAGTATAGCGTCCTACGGCGCAACTTCTCTCGCTGACTTATCGCGTTGGCAATCGTGAGTTTTATGGGATATTCACACCTAAACAATTAATACAATATTTCTGAGGAGCGTTAGAAATGTAAGCAAATGAGCAACATAACTGGTCATTTGCAAGCTGCCAATGACGAGTTGGTGTTGCGAATTTCATAAAATTGTGATACGCCATCAGACACTTGGTACGTCATTGGACGCTTGGCACACAATTAAACACATAGCCAAGCATTAGCTGCTTGGTACGTCATTAGACGTTTCTTACGTCATTAGACGCTTGTCACATCATTAAACACTTTGCCGATCATTAGTTGCTTGGTACGTCATTAGACGTTTCTTACGTCTTTAGACGCTTGGTACGTCATTAAACTCTTGGTACGTTCTAAGATGCTTGGTAAGTCATTGGTACGACATTAAACTCTTCCAGATTAGCCTCCTATTTTTTCTAATTCATATTTCTTGTCCAAAGTTGTTCTATTGATTATACCCTGTCAGAACTTAGCTCTCAAACCGATCCTTGCTTAACCCCCTCCAAAGCTCAAACTTCAAACCGACCCTTGCTTGAACCCTGCTAAAGCTATTCCCTCAAACCAAACTTTAAATCCCTCAAACCGACCCTTGCTTAAACCCTGACAGAAACGAAACCTCAAACCGACCCTTGCCCAAATCAAACCAAACCTTGATTAAACCTAGCTTGAGATAAACCCTCAAACCAACCCTTGCTTAACCCCTGACAAAGCTCAAACCTCAAGCCGAATCTTACGAAAACCCTGCTAGAGCAGCACCCTCTAACCGACTCTTGCTTAAACCGAGCCAGAGCGAAAGTCTCAAGCCGACCCATGCGGGAGTAACCAACTCTCCAAGGCAGGATTCTTCTAACTGGGCACATAACTGGAACATTTATTTGCACGAACAAGCTCATAAAACAAATATTTCACTCAAAACTGGATGCCTGGATAACAAGTATAGCTGTTATATAACTACAGGATTGGAATATAATGTTTATGGCTCAAAACCATGACTTTTTGTCAGAAGGAAAAAGAGGGGTAGGAAGGGGGGCACAGCGACATGGCTCCCAGTCGATACAGTTAGTCATCTAACGCGCCTTCGATATCACATGTAAAGAATAGCCTCCATTTTTGATGAGTAGCTTCCGTCCATTTCCCTTATACAAATTTTGTGCGCGCTTTGCTATCAAAAATGGCTTGCCGTGCGTAAGTCATTTCTAACACTGAGCCAGCCAGCCTCACACACCTTCCTAATGGAATAACCCACTAGCATTTTATTTCCGCTAGTCCCGCAATGGCGTCACAGAAAAGCTGTGTATTGATTGGTCGCAGTGGGAGGGCTGATCCTCCAATCAGGGTCAGGATTATATAAAGCACAATTGAAGAGAAGTGAAGAGACTATTTCTTTTCTACACAACGATGAAAGGAGCTGGGTTCCACGGGCTTTAAGGAGGGGAAGGTAGAAAGTTTTACGCTTCAACAATGGGTTTGAGGGTTCGAACATGTGTTGTTAACAGGAGGGTTGGGGGTCTGAACAAATGTTGTTAACAGGAGGGTTGTTAACAGGAGGGTTGGGGGCTAGAACAAGTGTGGTTAACAGAAGGGTTGGGGTCTGAACATGTGTTGATAACAGGAGGGTTGGGGGCCTGAACAGGTATTGTAAACACAAGTGTTGTGGGTCTGAACAAGTGTTTGAGTATCCAGCTTTCACCGCCGCGGAATCGACGATGAAGTTTCTCTTGCATCCCTGCCGTGTCAGCATCAGTGTCAGCGTCACCGCAGTGTCAGCGTCCCGTCATTGTCAACATCACTGCAGTGTCAGCGTCACTGTAGTGTCAGCATCAATGCAGTGTCAGCATTACTGCAGTGTCAGCATCACTGCAGTGTCAGCATCACTGCAGTGTCAGCATCACTGCAGTGTCCGCATCACTGCAGTGTCCGCATCACTGCAGTGTCAGCATCACTGCAGTGTCAGCATCACTGCAGTGTCAGCATCACTGCAGTGTCCGCTCCATCTGACCAACTATCATCTATCGCAAAGTTTATCTGCCTGTAGGTCGACCGCCTGTCCCCAAGCTGTAGACTGTAGAGGGTGACAGCAAAATATTGCTAACACTCTTCTGAAATAAAGTTCTGGGCGTCTACTGATTATTCATATTGAAACGTGGTAACCGGTAGATGATACTAGGGGCACATTTAGATAAAAAACTGCTGGCAGCTCAAGAGGGAAGAATAATTAGCATCCTGGTGATGGCTCCTCATCTAATGCTTTATGTCTGGACGGCAATCTCATATCTAGCGATGGCAAGATGATTGTGGTGGTCATTGAAGAGGAATAGAACAAACTTCGGCAGGAATGTCGCGAGATGGTTGCTGAGAAGGGTGAACTGATTGGTGAGCTGAGGAGTGGAGGGGATAAAGGGGATTATTGATGACTCTGATGCCTAGAAAATGGCGTGATACCCTTATTTTTGCTGTTGAGGGTGTACCTCGACCACGTTACTCATACGATGACAAATGTAGCTCCATTGTTTGCGACTTTCTTAAGAAAAGCTGAAGCTAAGTGCGCCCTTTTTTGACATTTCTTCTGCCCTCAGGCTGGGCAAGAAGTTGCTTTGCAGAAATTAGATAACAGAGATTTAATACTGAAGTTATATCGGAGGGGATCGAAGCAAGCCACACTCTTTGCATGTCGTCAACTGAAGACATCCTCCCTCTATGTCAATGAGGGCCTCATCAAGACCCGCAGCATCATAACGCACGCCCTCCGCCACGCAAAGAAGAAGTTCTTTTCGAAGATTTCTGGGCGCAATTTCGTGGGTGTGAGAGTCTGAGTGTGGGTTGAGCTGTTAAGCCCCGACGTTCCGATGTCCAGGAAATCCAGGATGTCTATCGACACATAGAGCGAACTGAAAAGGTTTTGTGACTATATTTGCGGATTATCCAGAACTGGACGATCCAGAACTGGACGTGCAATTGGGGATGCCAACCAACAACCGGCACCTAAATCAGTCGAAGGTCGCCTTTACCTAAGTTGAGGACAACACTAATCTCATTTGAAGGGAATGCTAATGCCCATTAATCAATTGCATTCGATTAGGTTGAAGGTTAACGACAGAGAGTGTGAATTAACTATCTTGTATTACACACCTCAGGAGTTGGACCATACATAATGATGCCTAAGGTTGATGCTACCCGATGACAGAGTGGTACCGATTAGCTAGTGTATTCTGCTGGGAGCATCATTTTCTGAAAATAGTATACTCGATGATTTGAGAAACGAGCAAGGTGAATTGGAACGAATGATCATACGATTGGAGAGACCGAGTCACCAAGCTTTTGTAATGTTGAGAAATTATTTTTCTATTCATAGATCGCAGTATGTGCTCAGATCATCGCCCGCCCATCAACATGAGGAGTATCTTAATAGTTTGGACTTGGTGTTAAGGGAGGCCGTCACCAGATGAACTAAGTCTATGACCTTGACCAGTTAGTAATAGAGGCCTCGGGCTTAGGAGGACAGGAGATAGTGTAGATCCAGCCTTCATATCGTCGATAAAATCGGTGAAGCCGTCCTTTCCGATGTGAACATTGTGGCTGACACGGAGGAGTTGCATGGTGGCGGTGAGATGTTTACAAGTGTAGGAAGACAACAACAAGGGAGCGGTTTAGCTATTTATCGACGATTTATGTAAAACTTATCGAGCCGCGACTTGAACGTTTCGATTGTATCGCTGTTTACAACCTCCACTGGAAGTTTGTTCCATTCTTCGACCACTCTATGCGTGAAGAAATTGCGCGTGATGTCGAGTGAGAAACGTTTCCCAACAATTTTTAATCCATTGTTCCAAGTCACTCCGTTTGAATATAGAGTGAAAAGGCTCGCTCGGTCGACGTTTTCCTTACCCTTCATAATCTTACACACTTCTAGCATGTCGCCTCTGACTCGACGTTTCTCTAGCGAATGAAGATTAAGTTCACAAAGCCTGTCTTTGTACGATTTATTCCGCAGCAAGGGGATGAGTTTGGTAGCTCTACGTTGAACCTTTTCAAGTTTAATAACGTCTTTTCTCAGGAATGGAGGCTAGAATTGAACGGCATACTCGAGATGCGGTCTAACAAATGCATTAAATAACTTAAGCATACTGTGTTGGTTTTTGTACGAGATAGTGCAGGATAGCATTTTGTTGCTTTTCTTGGCAACATCGTAACATAGCTTGCTGCTTTTTGCGTCGTTACTAATGATGACACCTAAATCTCTCTCTTCGGTGACATTGGGTCGATCATCGTATTCCAATGATCCGAGAAAGAGATTTTCTCGCTGTCGTCTGTCGGGAAGAGTAAATTCACATGAATAATGCCTGGTGCTCAATTTCATCCACAATTCTGTGATTGCTATTATGTCGATACTTTCATTCAATGCATGGATACCTAATTCTTCGATTTTGTCTCTGAGACTTTTAGCATTCACGTAGTATCATTTGAGAGTACCGTAAGTCACATTGACTTGATATGCTTGATTTATTTTGCTTCTACACTGAGATTTTGTGTCGGAGCCATGACTCGTTTTCGTTTACACGGGTTGTACTAGCGCAGCTGCGACTACTGCCTCTAACTCGGACTGGATTGAAGACAGAAACCTTTTTTGCCAGGACCTGTGGTGTTGTTTTGATGGTACTTGTATTTGTTGTGTATATCGTGTTGAAACGGGCGGAGGTCGCTGTGTCGTTTCGTCGGGCACTGCTGGCGGAGTTGTTGGTGTGATATCGTTCACGATTTTTTGGCTTATTTTCGTTGACAAGTCCAGCGCCGATGTTTTTAAGGATGTTTTCGATGATATCAAGTCCATACGTGTTAATGCGAGCCTGGTTGTTGATTCTATTAAAGTTATAGTACATTGGGTCGATCATCGTATACAATGATCCGAGAAAGAGATTTTCTGGGCTTTTCAGAAAGCTGCTAGGCGATTGTTAAGTAAAATCTTCTTGCTTAACTTGTATCTACTTTGGTTCGGATGGGGCAGGATGCCAGTGACATGGAGGCTTGCGTGTGAAAGTTTGAGGTTGTTTACTATAGCTTCATACCTTTTCCATGTCAATCCCGTCTGCGACACGTCTCTAGCTCTGACTTGTTTTATAATTCACCCAGATGAATGTATCCTTCTCTTTGCAATTATGCCTTCGACCTCGTCAATTGTTAAATCCGCTTTGCCGAGTATTTGCTGTGGAATTTTCCCTTTTTGCTGATTTGATTTGAAGAAGGTAACATTGTAATCTCCAATCACAATAATTTCCTTGGTATTCTGAGAGTCCATTTCATCGGACAATACATCAAATCGGTTACGTGTATTGGGTCAAAAGTGGTGAGATTGTGGTCTAACGTGTGTTGCATTGTCACAGCGTGGCTGCCTCCTACTAACTACAGTTGTGTACAGTGCCTCGCTACCTTTGACTGAGTTTTCTATCGGTTTAATACGATCGTTTATCTCAGTGTCTAGAGCTGAAAAGTTTTCGACGAATTCGGAGTCAAGGTGCACTTGGAGTTCTTACACTTGATTTTGGGTGTTCTCGACAGTTTCTTTGACTGCTGCTAATTCGCTGCTTATCAGATCTTTAAATGCGGGAAATTGTTTCAGCACGTTTTCCAATTTTAATTCAACAGCTAGCAATCAATTATCCGTGTTGACTGTCTCTGTTATGGATAAGCTTTTGGATGAGACTGTCTCTGTTTTGGATAAGTCATCGGAGGCGTGACTAATTTGTGCTTACAGTTGTTTGGTTTCCTCAGCCGCATGACAAAATTTACAGCGCAATGTCTTGCATTCCCCATTTAAAGGACTACTTCGCAAAGTCCTGGCAGAGTCAGAAGAACTTTGGCAATCAATTAGTTCGGGGGCGTGCAAGGTGTGGCAGATACCACATTCTAGCTTAGCCTGAACCATCTTGGACTGTTATAGAATTTACCGGTGGGAAAATGGATCTTTAGCTTGAGTTCTTTTTTCTGTGATTTCTTGCGGACACAGATATGAATGCAATACTATAATTAGAAGCTGGATGTGACGATTATGTCAACAATTCGAAAACGGAATTGAAACTGGAATAATTCAAATGAGAGTCGGATGCGCGTATCGTCGGATGTGCGTTAGCGCAAGGTTACTTTCTATTTCTGGATTTGGGTTGAATGCAAAGCTAAAATAACTCGTAGCTGCTCCCATCTGCTTCTCAATAAAGAAATGATATCATGATTCTGGGCACCAACTTTGTACCAGATATGACCGGCGGAGTATCAGAAGATGACGAAAAATATCATTACAATTCAGTAAGTGGGGTGTTATGAAATCGTAGCACGATTCTAAGCTGCAAGATATAAAGTGGTACAATACAATGATACTACCTGATACAAGATACTTGTGGTTTTGTTACAGAGAACCGGCCACATTTGAAAATGTTGAAAATCGTAATTCCAGTAACATCTTAGAATACGGTGGAGGTGTAGGGGACGATCGGCTCTGACAACGGTTGTAGGGGCGCGGGGGAGGAGGGAGTGGCGTGAGGGCGCCCTTAGAGAGAGAATAGCTTGTACAGTTGCTCCAAGTTTTTAAGTCACAGAAGTTTCCAATTGATTATGATTGACGCAAAAGTCACATAGACCCATAACTTTGTATAATCTATTGCTAATTTTTTTATTCTAATGGAACTGGAGTAATAACAGATACAAAAATTCGATTTGTTCTGGTTGATGAACTTTGGCAGTAGTGCTCTCGTTCATTGAATTGATTTTAATTTTAATTGATTTGATTTGATTTGATAACCGTCGGATGTGCGTTAATGCAAGTTACTTCTTCTTGCGGGATAGATTTTAGGGTATTGAGTTTATTTGACATATTTTTCGGAACAAATTCTCCAATAAGTAAACTGACAACATAACATGGACGTAATCTTTCATGATTAAATGGTGGCATTCTCGGTTTATTGTTTCAGAGTTTAGTACGATGATACTGCTCACTCCAAATTCTCTCGATTTTTTTTTACTGCAAATCGCTTTCATTTGAAAATGTTGATTATCTAAATACCAATAACATATTAGAATACTGATAAAGACAGGCAGTTACACACGCACCGCTAAAATAGAAGGGAAATGAACAAGAGCTGCATCCTAATAGTGTGTCAATCTAACAGAAACATTCTACCAGTGCGGAAATACGTTTTCAAATATAATTGTGTGATGACAACAACCAGTTGCATTTGAAGTGTTAAAAATCAGTATTCTAATAAATTACTGCTAAGGAACAGACAGGTAGTATGGGCACAGCTATAATAAAAATATGTATCTGAATTAAACCAATAGATCATAAATACTACACTTGTTTTCACACTGTTGAAATAGGTTATCAAGACCTAACTATGCAATGACGGCTATTGAAACCATGCATTGACGGCTATTTTGTTGACGCGATGTCCCGCAGCAGTGGTACGATGTCCCGTAACAGCGGTGCGAGGTCCCGTAGCAGCGGTACGATGTCCTGAGTCAAGTTGAAGAGTCCCGTAGCAGCGGTACGATGTCTAAAGAGAGGGCAGGAGACGCTTCTCACATGGGTCGAGGTAGGGCGAGATAAACAGAAGTGTCTGTCCCCTTGGGCTGACGGCACGATGAACAGAAGTGTCTGTATCCTTGGGCTGGCACGATAAACAGAAGTGTTTGTATCCTTGGGCTGGAAACACGATAAACAGGAGTGTCTGTATCCATGGGCTGGTAACACAATAAACAGAAGTGTCTGTATCCTTGGGCTGGTAACAATAAACAGAAGTGTCTGTATCCTTGGGCTGGCAACACGATACACAGAAGTGTCTGTATCCTTTGGCTGACAACACAAAAAACGGAAGTGTCTGCATCCTTAAGCTAGTAACACGATAAACAGAAGTGTCTGATGTGGGGGGGAGAGGTGGGAATCCCCTTAACCTGGAGATATTGGACAAGAGCAAGCAGAAAGTATGGGATTTGTCTTTGGTAGAGGGCACACTGAACGGTTTGCTCGCGTTTGCGGATCAGACGGAGAGAGTACGCCTCTAGCAGTACTATATATAGGAGCGAAACAGCCCTGGAGATAGGCGGAGCGAAAGTGCCCTGGAGATATGGGGTGCGAAACAGCCCTGGAGATAAGGGGTACGAAAACGCTCTCACAGAAACGCCCTGGAGATTGTTATTGATTGTTTATGATTCCGCGTGGGATTTATTTATTTTCAATAGTATACTTATATGATGATTAATAAATCCTAATATTTAGTATCGCAGGCAGCGCTGTTATTCCAATGGGTATTTATTGCTAGTCTTTGCTCGACCTATACCTTGTTTAGTCTTTTAGTGACATTTATAGCGTTGTGATAGGATTTGTAAATAGGTATTGTAAAACGTAAGTATTATTGGATGAATTGACGTTAGAGTTTATTGCTTTGGTATATCCGCTAAAAAATATTAGCCTGGCTCATAGGAGATCGGCTGTATGTGTAGAATTTTATTATTTTTTATAGTATATAATCATTTATATATCGTTTCATTTAGTGTCGCAGGCGCCGCTGTTATTTCTACTTGCTTTCATTGCTCGCGCATTAAATTATTTAGGGTATTCTGCGCTGCAATTATACGCTCACGCATTTTCAATCCGTATGACTGAGGACAATGAAACATACATGTTCAAGTTTATATATATTTATTTATTACATAGTAGCATGGTTGCATCGGAAGATTTAAATATTAGGAAATATTTACATCTCAGGAACAATTTACATCCTAAGAACATTTAAAGAATAAAACCTGAAGACGTGGATGTACTTGAAATGATACCACTGGCTCGCTAGCGTAGCGATTCAGCCGTCAATGTCACGCAAAGGCGCTATCTCGAGATGCACTCCACTCGCGACCCGGCCTGATAGTCAGATTGCATCTCTACGCGTACGTTTAGGAATCATTAGTCACTTGCCGTATATATTCCATTCGAAATTTCTGTTTGGAGCTGATGAGGTTTATATCGATGTATATATCTACGATACCTTAGATAACCGAGTGCAATTTCAATTGCATGATATCTATCGCAATGGTAATGCAAGGCAGGAGGCGTTGTATTGAAATTCATTGCAAGTCATGTTGCGTAACGGCAATTTCAGTGCTAGGCATTCGAATGAAATTCATGATATTGCAAATAAAACATTTGTATGATATATATTATTTATATTAGATTTATAACGATTTTTTTTGTCAGAGTATTACATGGGCTTACTATTTATACGAGAACATATCTATGAATTCAACGGTGGACGCCGGTAACTGTACGAGTTACCGGGTGTCCCTCTGGTCCTATCTTGATCGGAGGCGTCAGAGGCACGTTGCGGTCTCAGCTTATCGATGATACGCGCTATTTCTCGGTTGAAGGTGACACCTTGTCAAGCAATGATAAATCGTCTAATGTATTTCGATTATTTCTATTTTAAATATTCCTTACTCTTTATAGTATTTATATATATTTATTCCCTACGGATTGCTTCTAATTCATTGTGGTAACTTTGAGCAGCATTTTCTCGATTAGGTATCAGTACATAGCCCAATTCGGATATATTTACGGTTAAGATGTATCTGAGTCAGTTAATTAGTACACTTTCACGAGGTATACATGGCTCTACATAGGGCAATAAAGTGATGATACATAGACAGGATAAATAGAGATTGGTGGCTCGGTACGTATAGCGTATAGTGGTGTTTAGTTGTTACATTGTGTTTTTATTGAAAATCTTGGTTACGTATGTGATCGTTTGCAGTTTATACAATTAGAAATTATTGATCACTTCAGGCTTTGTTATGAGATTGCGTTCCAATTCAGAATATCTGACCTATTCGAGCATTCACAGTATCCACTCTAGCATTTCTCACTATAGGGTTGTGATGATGCCCGTAAACCTAACCCATCCTAACCTAACCTGACTTATTTTTTCCGTTTTCATACCAAATCTATCCATGTGGCTCTATAGTTTTGCCAACCTTCAGCAGAGTGTGTTATTACATATATA
>SDVV010035516.1:0-11051 GCA_016164225.1 Gammarus roeselii
TGGGGACGCGCTCTTATCTTGTCTAGCAATGTCCACGGGCTCTTACCTCGTATAGCATTTTGGATGCGCTCTTAACTTGTCTAGCATTGTAGACGCGCTCTAACCTTGTTTAACATTGGGGACGCGCTCGTACTTTGTCCAGCATTGGAGACGCGCTCTTACCTAGTCTAGCAGTGGGGACGCGTTGGTACCTTGTCTAGCATTAGGGATGCACTCTTACATTGTCTAGCATTGGGGACGAGCTCTTACCTTGTCTAGCACTGAGGTTGCGCTCTTACCTTGACTAGCATTGGGGACCGCTTTTACCTTGTCTAACATTGGGGACGTGTTCGTACCTTGTCTAGCATTGGGGAGGCGCTCTCACCTAGTCTAGCATTGGGGACACACCTTCACCTTGTCCAGCATTGGGGATGCGCTTTCAACTTGTCTAGCATTGCAGACGCGCTCTTACCTCGTCTAGCATTTGGGACGAACTTGTACCTTATCCAGCATCGGGGACGCGCTCCTACTGGCCTAGCATTGGGGACACGCTCTTACTTTGTCTAGCATTGGGGACGCGCTGTGATCTTGACTATCATTGGGGACGCGCTTGTACCTTGTGTAGCATTGGGGAACGCTCGAAACTTGTCTAGTATTAAGGACGCATTCCTACCTCGTCTAACTTTGAACGCTCTTGAACCTTAAGTAGCATTGTTGACGCGGTCGTACCTTGTCTACCATAGGGAACACGCTCTAAAAGTGTCTAGAATAATTGACGCTCTCCTACATCATCTAGCATTGGGGACGCGCTTGTACATCGTCTAACATTGGGGACGCGCTCTTAACAGTCTAGCATTGGGGACACGCTCCTACCTTGTCGAGCATTGGGGACGCGCTTGTACCTTGTCTAGCATTGAGGACGCAAACTTACCTCGTCTAGCATTCAGGACGCGCTCTTTCCTTGCCTAGCATTGAGAACATGCTTTTGAATTGTCTAGCATTGGGGACGCACTCCTACATCATCTAGCATTGGGCACGCTCTCAAACATCGTCTAACATTAGGGGCGCGCTCTTAACAGTCTAGCATTGGGGACACGCTCCTACCTTGTCTAGCATTAGAGACGCGCTCCTACCTCGGCTGGCATTGGGGACGCGCTTGTACCTTGTCTAGCATCGGGGACGCGCTCTGACCTAGTCTATCATTGAAGATGCGCCCTTACCTAGTCTAGCATTGGGAACGTGCTCTAAAATTGTCGAGCATTTGGGACGCGCTCTTACCTTGTCCAGCATTGTGGACACGCTCTTACCTTGTCTAGCTTCGAAGACGCGCTCTTTCCATGTGTAGCATTGGGGACGCACTCTTACCTTATCTAGCATTGGGTCACGCTCATACCTTGCCTAGCATTGGGGACGCGCTTGTACCTTGTCTAGCATTGAGGACGCAAACTTAACTCGTCTAGCATTGAGGATGCGCTCTTTCCTTGCCTAGCATTAAGAACATGCTTTTGAATTGTCTAGCATTGGGGACGCGCTCTTACTTTGTCTAGCATTGGGGACGCGCTTGTACCTTGTCCAGCATTGGGAACGCACTCTAACCAGTCTAGCATCGGGTACGTGCTCTGACCTTGTTTAGTATTGGGGACGCTCTCCTAACCTTGTCAAGCATGGGGGACGTGCTCTTACCTTGTCGAGCATTGGGGACGCGCTCGTATCTTGTTAGCATTGGGAAGGCGCTCTTACCTAGTCTAGCATTGGGGACGCTCTCACCTTGCCAAGCATTGGAGGCACCTCTTACCTTGTCTGGCATTGGGGACGCTCTTGTACCTTGTCTCGCATTGGGGACGCCCTCTTACCTTGTCTATAATTGGGGACGCGTTCTTACCTTGTCTGGTGTTGAGGGCGCGCTCTTAAAATGTCTAACATTGTGGAGTCGCTCTTACCTTGTCTAGCATTAGTACGCACTCATACCAAGTGTAGCGTTGGGGACGCGTTCCCAAATTGTCGAGCATTGGGGACGCGTTCTTTCATTATCAAGCATTGGGGACGCGCTCTTAAATTGTCTAGCATTGGGGACGCGCTCTTACCTTGTCTAGTATTGTGGACGCGCTCTTATCTTGTCTAGCAATGTCCACGGGCTCTTACCTCGTATAGCATTTGGGACGCGCTCTTACCTTGTCTAGCCTTGTAGACGCGCTCTAACCTTGTTTAACATTGGGGACGCGCTCGTACCTTGTCCAGCATTGGGGACGCGCACTTACCTAGTCTAGCAGTGGGGACGCGTTGGTACCTTGTCTAGCATTAGGGATGCACTCTTACATTGTCTAGCATTGGGGACGAGCTCTTACCTTGTCTAGCACTGAGGACGCGCTCATACCTTGACTAGCATTGGGGACGCGCTTATACCTTGTCTAGCATTGGGGACGTGTTCGTACCTTGTCTAGCATTGGGGAGGCGCTCGCACCTAGTCTAGCATTGGGGACACACCTCCACCTTTACTAGGATTGGGGATGGGCTCTTACCTTGTCTAGCATTGACAACGAGCTTTAAAATGTCTAGCATTGGGGACGCGCTCCCTCATTATTTAGCATTAGGGACGCGCTTTTTTCTTGTAGAGCATTGAGGACGTGATCTTACCTTGTCTAGAATTAGGGACGAGCTCTTACCTTGTCTAGCATGGGGACGCGCTCTCAAATTGTCTAGCATTGGGAATGCGCTCCTACATTATCTAGCATTAGGGACGCGCTTTTTTCTTGTTGAGCATTGAGGACGCGCTCATACCTTGATTAGCATTGGGGACGCATTCTTACCTTGTCTAGCATTGGGGATGCACTCTCACCTTGTCTAGCATAGGAGACGCGCTCTTACCTCGTCTAGCATTTGGGAAGCACTTGTACCTTATCCAGCATCGGGGACGCGCTCCTAATGGTCTAGCATTGGGGACGCGCTCTTACTTTGTCTAGCATTAGGGACGCGCTGTGATCTTGACTATCATTGGGGACGCGCTTGTTCCTTGTGTAGCATTGGGGAACGCTCGAAACTTGTCTAGTATTGGGGACGCACTCCTACCTCGTCTAACTTTGAACGCTCTTGAACCTTATCTAGCATTGTTGACGCGGTCGTACCTTGTCTACCATAGGGGACACGCTCTAAAAGTGTCTAGAATAATTGACGCACTCCTACATCATCTAGCATTGGGGACGCGCTTGTACATCGTCTAACATTGGGGACACGTTCATAACAGTCTAGCATTGGGGACACGCTCCTACCTTGTCTAGCATTAGAGACGCGCTCTTACCTCGGTTGGCATTGGGGACGCGCTTGTACCTTGTCTAGCATCGGGGATGCGCTCTGACCTAGTCTATCATTGAAGATGCGCCCTTACCTAGTCTAGCATTGGGGACGTGCTCTAAAATTGTCAAGCATTTGGGACGCGCTATTACCTTGTCTAGCATTGTGGACGCGCTCTTACCTTGTTTAGCTTCGAAGACGCGCTCTTTCCTTGTCTAGTATTGGGGACGCACTCTTACCTTATCTAGCATTGGGTCACGCTCATACCTTGCCTAGCATTGGGGATGCGCTTGTACCTTGTCTAGCATTGAGGACGCGAACTTACGTCGTCTAGCATTTGGGACGCACTTGTACATTATCCAGCATCGGGGACTCGCTCCTACTGATCTAGCATTGGGGATGCGCTGTTACTTTGTCTAGCATTGGGGACGCGCTGTGATCTTGACTATCATTGGGGACGCGTTTGTACCTTGTGAAGCATTGGGGAACGCTCGAAACTTGTCTGGTATGTGGGAGCAACTCCTACCTCGCCTAACTTTGAACGCTCTTGAACCTTAGGTAGCATTGTTGACGCGGTCGTACCTTGTCTACCTTTTCTAGGATTTGGGGATGGGCTCTTACCTTGTCTAACATTGACAACGAGCTTTTAAAATGTCTAGCATTAGGGACGCGCCCCTACACTATTAAGCATTAGGGACGTGCTTTTTTCTTGTAGAGCATTGAGGACGCGCTCTTTCCTTGCCAAGCATCAAGAACATGGTTTTAAATTGTCTAGCATTGGGGACGCGCTCTTACTTTGTTTAGCATTGGGGACGCGCTCTAGAAATGTCTAGCATTGGGAACGCGCTCCTACATTATCTAGCATTAGGGACGCGCTTTTTTCTTGTAAAGCTTTGAGGACGCGCTCTCACATTGTCTATCATTGGGCACGCGCTCTTTCCCTGTCTAGTAACGAGGACGCGCTCTTACCCTGTCCAGCAATGATGACGCGCTTTTAAATTGTCCAGCATTGGGGACGCGCTTGTACCTTGTCCAGCATCGGGAACGCGCTCTAACCAGTCTAGCATCGGGTACGTGCTCTGACCTTGTCTAGTATTGGGGACGCGCTCCTAACCTTGTCAAGCATGGGGGACGCGCTCTTACCTTGTCTAACATTGGGGACGCGCTCATATCTTGTTAGCATTGGGGAGGCGCTCTTACCTAGTCTAGCATTGGGGACGCGCCCTTACCTAGTCTAGCATTGGGGACGCTCTCACCTTGCCAAGCATTGGAGGCACGCTCTTACCTTGTCTAGCATTGGGGACGTGCTTGTACCTTGTCTAGCATTGGGGACGCGCTCTAACCTTTTCTATAATTGGGGACGCGTTCTTACCTTGTCTAGCATTGAGGGCGCGCTCTTAAAATGTCGAACATTGGGGAGTCGCTCTTACCTTGTCTAGCATTAGTACGCACTCTTACCTACTGAAGCATTGGGGACGCGTTCCCAAATTGTCGAGCATTGGGGACGCGCTCTTTCATTATTAAGCATTGGGAACGCGCTCTAAAATTGTCTAGCATTGGGGACGCGCTCCTATATATCTAGCATTAGGGAAGCGCTATACCTTGTATTTCATTGGGAACGCACTCGTACCTTGTCCTGCATTGGGGACGCGCTCTTACCTAGTCTTTCATTGGGGACGCGCTTTCACCTCGTCTAGCATTAGGGACGAGCTCTTACCTTGTCTAGCATTTGGGACGCACTTGTACATTGTCTAGCATTGTGGACGCGCCCTGACCTTGTCTAGTTTTGAGGACGCGCTCCTACATTGTCTAGCATTGGGGACGCGCTCTTACCTTGTCTGACATTGGGGAAGCGCTCCTACCTAGTCTAGCTTTGAGGACGCACTTTTACCTTGTCTAGCATTGTGGACGCGCTCTTAAATAGTCTAGCATTGTGGGACGCGCTCTTACACTATCTAGCAATAGGGACGCGCTCTCACTTTGTTTATCATTGGGGATGCGCTCCTACCTAGTCTAGCATTGGGGACGCGCCTCTACCTTGTCAAGCATTGTGGACGCGCTCTTAAATTGTCTAGCATTGGGCACGCGCTCATACATTTTCTAGCATTTAGGACAAGCTCTTTCCTTGTCCAGCATTGGGGACGCGCTCTGACATTGTTTGGTTTTGGGGACGCGCTGTTAACTTGTCTAGCATTGAGGAAGCGCTCTTACCTGATATAGCTTTTGGGACGCGCTCTTTCCTTGTCAAGCATTGGAGACGCGCTCTTACCTTATCCAGCATTGGGTACGCGCTTGTACCTTGTCTAGCATTGAGAACGCTATCTTACCTTGTCTAGCATTGGGGACGCGTTCTTAAATTGTATAGCATTGATGACGCGATTTTAACTTGTCTAGCATTGGGGATAAACTCTTACCTTGCCTAGCATTAAAGACACGCTCTAAAATGGTCTAGCATTGAGGACGCACTCCTACATTATCTACCATTAGGGACGCGCTTTTACTTTGTAGAGCATTGAGGACGTGCTCTTACATTGTATAGCATTTGGGACGCATCCTGACCTAGTGTAGCATTGGGGACGGGCTCTTACCTTGTCTAGCATTGGGGACACCTTCTTACCTTGTCCAGAATTGGAGACGTGCTTGAACCTTGTCTAGCATTGAGGACGCAATCTTACCTTATCTAGCATTGGGGACGCGGTCTTAAATTGTATAGCATTGGGTATGCGCTCACACCTTGTCTAGCAGTGGGGACGCGCTCTAAAATTGTCTAGAATTGGGGACGCACTCCTACAACATGTAGCATTAGAGACGCGCTTATTCCTTGTCGAGCATTGTGGACGCGCTCTTACATTGTCTAGCATTAAGGACACGCTCTAAAATTTTATAGCATTGAGGACGCGCTCAGACATTATCTAGCATTATTCACGCGCTTTTACTTTGTAGAGCATTGAGGACGTGGTCTTACATTGTATAGCATTTGGGACGCACCCTTCTCTATTGTAGCTTTGGGGACGGGCTCTTACCTTGTCTAGCATTTAGGACACTCTCATACCATGTCCAGCATTGGGGACGTGCTTGTAACTTGTCTAGCATTGAGGACGCGATCTTACCTTGTCTAGCATTGGGGACGCGCTCTCAAATTGTCTAGCATTGTGGACGCGCTCTAGAATTGTCTAGAATTGGGGACGCGCTCCTACATCATGTAGCATTAGGGACGCGCTTTTTCCTTGTCAAGCATTGAGGACGCGCTCGTACATTGTCTAACATTGTGGACGAGCTATCGCATAGTCTAGTGTTGTGGACACGCTGTTACCTTGTCTGGCATTGGGGAAGTGCTCCTACATAGTCTAGCATTGGGGACGCGCTTTTACCTAGTCTAGCAGTGGGGACACTCTCTTACCTTGTCTAGCATTGAGGGCGCGTTTTCACCTTGTCCAGCATTGGGGACGCGTTTGTACCTTGTAGCGTTAAGGACGAGCTCTCAACATTGTCTGGCATTGGGGACGCACTCCTACATTAACTAGCAATAGAGACGCGCTCTTTCCTTGTTTATCATTGGGCACGCACTCGTACCTTGTCCAGCTTTGGGGACGCGCTCTTGCCTAATCTTGGATTGGGGACGCGCGCTCACCTTCTCTAGCATTGGGTACCGCTCTTACCTTGTCTAGAATTCGGGATGCGCTTGTACATTGTCTAGCATTGGGGACGCGCTCTCACCTTGTCTAGAATTGAGTACGTGCTCTTACCTTGACCAGCATTGGGGACGCTCTGACCTTGTCTGGTTTTGGGGACGCGCTGTTACCTTGTCTAGCGTTGGGGACGTGATCATACATTGTCTGATATTAGGGACGCTCTCTGACATTGTGTAGTATTGAGGACGCGCTCTTACCTTGCTTAGCATTGTGGGCGCGCTCTCAAATTGTCTATCATTTAAACCGGCTTTAACCTTGTCTAGCAATGGGGAAGCGCTCATGCCTTGTCCACTATTGGGGACGCGCTCGTAACTTGTCGAGCATTGGGAACGCGCTTGTAGCTTGTCTAGCATTGGGGACGCGCTTTTACCTTGTCTGGTATTGGGGACGCGCTCCTACCTAGTCGAGCACTGGGGACGCGCTAAAAACCTTGTCTAGTATTGGGGTTGCGCTCATACATTGTCTAACATTGGGGACACACTCAGACATTGTCTAGTATTGGGGACGCGCTCTTACCTTGTCCAGCAGAGTGGCTACGCTCTTATCTTGTGTAGCATTGGGGACGTGCTCGTAACTTGTCTATCATTGGGAACGCGCTCGTGCCTTGTCCAGCATTGGGACGCGCTCATACCTAGTCTAGCATTGGGGAAGCGCTCTTACCTTGTCTAGCATCGGGGACACGCTCTTACCTTGTCTAGCATTTGGGACGCGCTTGTACCTTGTCTTGCAATTGGGACGCTCTGACCTTGTCTAATTTTGGGGACGCGCTGCTACCTTGTCTAGCATTGTGGACGAGCTCTTACCTTGTCTAGTATTGGGAACGCGCTCGTACCATTTCCAGCATTAGGGACGTACACTTACCCAGTCTAGCATTGTGGACGCGTTCCTACCTAGTCTAGCATTGGGGACGCACTTCTACATTGTCTAGCATCGGGGACGCGCTCTACCTTGTCTAGCACTGAGGGCGCGCTCTTACCTTGATTAGCATTGGGGACGCGCTCCTACCTTGTCTAGCATTGGGACGGGCTCGTGCCTTGTCCAGCATTATGGACGCGCTCATACCTAGTCTAGCATTGGCAAAGCGCTCTTACCTTGTCTAGCATTAGGGACGTGCTCTTACCTTGTCTAGCATTGGGGACGCGCTTGTACCTGGTCCAGCATTGGGGACGCGCTCTGACCTAGTCTAGTATTGGGGACGCGCTCTTACCTTGTCTAGCATTGTAACGCTCTCATACATGGTCTAGCAATGGGATGCGCTCGTACCTTGTCTAGCATTGGAGACGCGCTCATACCTGGTCTAGCATTGGGGACACATCCTTACCTAGTATAGCATTGGGGACACGCTCTTATCTTGTCCAGCAAGGGAACGCGCTCTGACCTTGTCTAGCATTGGAGACGCGCTCTTACCTTGTCCAGCATTAAGGACGCGCTTCTAAATTTTCTAGCATTGGGAATTCGCTCGTACCTTGTCCAGCATTGGGAACGCGCTCCTACCTAGTCTACCATTGGGGACGCGCTCTAAAATTGTCGAGCTTCATGGAAGAGCTCCCACATTATCAAGCATTGGGACGCGCTTGTACCTTGTCTAGCATTGGGGACGGGCTTTTAGTTTGTCTAGCATTGGGAACAAAATTGTCTAGCATTATGGAAGCGCTCCTACATTATCTAGTTTTAATGACGCGCTTGTACCTTGTCAAGCATTGGGGACGCGCTTTTACCTTGTCTAGCATTGGGGAAGCACTCTTACCTTGTCTAGCATTGGGGACGCGCTTTAAAATTGTCTAGCATTGGGGACGCGCTCTTACATTGTCTAGTATTGAGGACGCGCTCTTCCCTTGTCTAGCATTGGGACGAGCTTTTATATTGTATAGCATTGGGAACGTGCTTGTACCTTGTCTAGTATTGTGGACGCGCTCTTACCTAGTCTAGCGTTGGGGACGCGCTATTATCAAGTCTAGCAATGGGAACGCGCTTATACGTTGCCTAGCATTGGGGACGCGCTCTTACATTGTCTAGCATTGGGGACGCGCTCTAAAATTGTTTAGCTTTATGGAAGCGCTCCTACATTATCTAGCATTGGGACGCGCTTGTACCTTGTCTAGCATTGGGGACGCGCTCTTACTTTGTCTGGCATTGGGGAAGTGCTCCCACCTTGTCTAGCATTGGGGACGCAATTGTACCTTGTCTAGCATTTGGGCCGCGCTCGTACAGTGTCCAGCATTGGGGAGGCGCTCATACATAGTCGACCATTGGGGACGCGCTCTTAACTAGTCTAGCATTGGGGACGCTCTTTTACCTTGTCTAGCATTGGGGACGCGCTTGTACCTTGACTTGCATTGAGGATGCGCTGTTACATTGTCTAGCATTGGAGACACGCTTTGACCTTGTTTATCATTGAAACGCCTTCATACCTTGTCCAGCATTGGGGACGCGCTTGTACCTTGTCTAGCAATTAAGACGCGCTTTTACTTTGTCTAGATTTGAGGACGCACTCATACCTTGACTTGCATTGAGGACGCGCTGTTACATTGTCTAGCATTGGAGACACGCTCTGACCTTGTTCATCATTGACACGCCTTCATACCATTGCCAGCATTGGGGACGCGCTAGTACCTTGTCCAGCATTATGGATGCGCTCTAACTCAGTCTAGCATTGGGGACGCGCTTTTACCTTGTCAAGCATTGGGGACGCCCTTGTACCTTGTCTAGCAATTGGGACGCGCACTGACCTTGTCTAGTATTGGGGACACGCTCCTACCTTATCTAGCATTTGGGACGCGCTCCTACCTTGTCCAGAATTGGGGATGCGCTCTTACCCTGTCAAGCTCTGGGGACGCGCACTCACCTTGGCTAGCATTGGGACGCGCTTGTACCTTGTCTAGACTTGGGTACACGTTTTGACCTTGTCAAGTATTGGGGACGCGTTCTTACCTCGTCTAGCATTGAACGCTCTTGTACCTTGTGTAGCATTGTTGACGCGCTCGTACCTTGTCTAGCATTGGGGACACGCTCTAAAAGTGTCTAGAATAATGGACGCGCACCTATATTATCTAGCATTGGGGACGCGCTCGTACATTGTCTAACATTGGGGACGCGCTCTTACCAGTCTAGCATTGGGGATGCGCTCCTACCTTTTCTAGCATTGGGGTCGCGCTATTATCTCGGCTAGCATTGGGGACACGCTTGTATTTTGTCTAGCATTGAGAACACGCTCTCGCCTAGTCTAGCATTGGGGACGCGCCCTTACCTAGTCTATTATTGGGGATGTGCTCTAAAATTATTCAGCATTTTGGACGCGCTCTTATTTTGTCTAGCATTGGGGACGCGCTCTTACCTTGACTAGCTTTGAAGACGCGCTCTTATTTTGTCTAGCATTGGGGACGCACTCTTACCTTATCTAGCATCGGGACACGCTCTTACCTTGTCTAGCATTGGGAACGCGTTTGTACCTTGTTCAGCCTTGAGGACGCAATCTTACCTTATCTAGCATCGGGACACGCTCTTACCTTGTCTAGCATTGGGGACGCGTTTGTACCTTGTTCAGCCTTGAGGTCGCAATCTTACCTTGTCTAGCATTGGGGACGCGCTCTTACCTTGTCTAGCATTGAGGACGCGCTCTTGAATTGTCTTGCATTGGGAACGCGCTCTTACATTGTCTAGCATTGAGGACTCGCTCTTAAATTGTCTAGCATTGGGGACGCTCTCTTACATTGTCTAGCATTAGGGACACGCTCTTACATTGTCTAGTATTGAGGACGCGCTCTTCCCTTGTCTAGCATTGGTGACGCGCTTTTATATTGTCTAGCATTGGGGACGCGCTTGTACCTCGTCTAGTATTGTGGACGTGCTCCTACATTGTATAGCATTGAGGGCGCGCTCTTACCTTGTCTGACATTGGAGACGCCCTTTTACTCAGTCTAGCATTGGGGACGCGCTCTTACCTAGTCTAGTTTTGGGGACGCGCTCTTATCTTGTCTAGCATTAGAGACGCGCTCTCACCTTGTTTAACATTTGGACGCGCTCGTACCTTGTCCAGCATTGGGGACGTGTTTCTACCTTGACGAACATTGAGTACGTGATCTCATCTTGTCT
>SDVV010035517.1:0-11051 GCA_016164225.1 Gammarus roeselii
AAAAAAAAAAAAAAAAAAAAAAAAAAAAAAAAAAAAAAAAAAAAAAAAAAAAAAAAAAAAAAAAAAAAAAAAAAGATTAAACAAATGAATAAATAAATAAATAAATATTTAAATATATAAATAATTAAATATTTAAATAATTAAATATATAAATAATCAAATAATTAAATGATTTAATAATAAATGAATTCAATGATAAAGAAATTAAGTAAATAAACAATTAAATAATTAAATGATGGAAAGAAAAGAAAAATCAGATCATTAAATATTTAAATAAATAAATATTCCAATAATTAAATGAATAAATAATTAAATACCCAAATACTTGAATAATTATTCATTTAAATAACTAAATAAATAAGTTACTAGAAAAAAAAATAATAAAAAAAAAAAAATGAATAATTTGAAAAATGAAAAAAAAAATGAATATATAAATAAATAATTAAATAATTAAATATTCAAATAAATAATTAAATAATTAAATAATTAAATTAATAAATAATTAAATGATTTAATAATTAAATAATTAAATAATTAAATAATTAAATAAATAAATAATTAAGTAAATAAATAATTAAATAATTAAATAATTAAATAATTAAATAAATAAATAATTAAATAATTAAATAATTAAATAGTTAAATAATTAAATAATTAAATAATTAAATAATTAAATAATTAAATAATTAAATAATTAAATAATTAAATAATTAAATAATTAAATAATTAAATAATTAAATAATTAAATAATTAAAAAATAAAATAATTAAATAATTAAATAATTAAATTATTAAATTATTAAATAATTAAATAAATAAATAATTAAATAATTAAATAATTAAATAATTAGATAATTAAATAATTAAATAATTAAATAAATAAATAATTAAATAAATAAATAATTAAATAATTAAATAATTAAATAATTAAATAATTAAATAATTAAATAATTAAATAATTAAATAATTAAATAATTAAATAATCAAATAATTAAAATAATTAAATAATTAAATAATTAAATAATTAAACATTTTGAACATCAAATAATTAAATAATTAAATAACTAAATGAATAAATTATTAAATAAATAAAATGAAAAAAATATTAGAATAATTATATATATAAATAATTAAATAAATAAATTATTAAATAAATATTTAAATAAATAAGTATATAAATTACTAATTAAATAATTAAATAATTAAATAGTTGAATATTTGAAAAATTGAATGAATAAATAATTAAATAAATAAACAAATAATTAATTAAATGAAAAAATAATTATATAATTAAATAATTAAATAATCATATAATTCAAAGATTAAATAATTAAATAAGTAAATAACTAAATAAATAAATAATTCAATAATTACATAATTATATAATTCACAGATTAAATAATTGAATAAGTAAATAGCTAATTATTTATATAATTCAATAAATAAATAATTAAATAATGAAATGAATAAATGAAAAAATAATTAAATAATTTAAGAACAAAGTAATGAAATAATTAAACAATTAAACAATTGAACAATTTAACAATTCAACAATTCAACAGTTCAACAATGAAACAATTTAACAATTAAACAATTAAACAATTAAACAACTAACCAATTAAACAATAAAACAATCAAACAATTTAACAATTGAACAAATGAAAAATAAAACAATTAATAAATTAAACAATTAAACAATTTGACAATATAAAAAATTAAACAATTAAACAATTAAACAATTAAACAATTAAACAATTAAACAATTAAACAATTAAACAATTAAACAATTAAACAATTGAACAATTAAACAATTAAACCATTAAACCATTAAACAATTAAACAATTAAACAATTAAACAATTAAACAAATAAACAATTAAACAATTAAACAACTAAAGAATTAAACAATTAAAAAATTAAAAAAATAAACAATGAAACAATTAAACAACTAAACAATTAAACAATTAAACAATTAAACAATTAAACAATTAAACAATTAAACAATTAAACAATTAAACAATTAAACAATTAAACAATTAATCAATTAAACAATTAATTAAATAATTAATTAAACAAAAAAACAATTAAACAATTAAACAAATAAACAATTAAACAATTAAACAATTATACAATTAAACAATTAAACAATTAAACAATTAAACAATTAAACAATTAAACAATTAAACAAATAAACAATTAAACAATTGAACAATTAAACAATTAAACAAATAAACAATTAAACAATTAAACAACTGAACAATTAAACAGTTAAACAGTTAAACAATTAAACAATTAAACAATTAAACAATTAAACAATTAAACAATTAAATAAATAAACAATTAAACAGTTAAACAATTAAACAATTATACAATTAACCAATTAAACAATTAAACAATTAAACAATTGATCAATTAGACAATTAAACAATTAAACAAATAAACAATTGAACAATTGAACAATTAAACAATTAAACAATTAAACAATTAAACAATTAAACAATTAAACAATTAAACAGTTAAACAATTAAACAATTAAATAAATAAAACCATAAAACAATTCAATAATTCAAAAATTAAACAATTAAACAATTAAACAATAAGCAATGAATTAATTGAACAATTAAACAAATTTACAATTAAACAATAAACATTCAAACAATTATACAATTAAACAAATAAACAATTAAACCACTAAACCATTAAACAATTGGGCACTCAAGCAATCAAACAATTAAACAATTAAACAATTAAACAATTAAACAATTAAACAATTAAACAATTAAACAATTAAACAATTAAAAATTAAACAATTTAACCATTAAACAATTAAACAATTAAACAATTAAACAAATAAACAAATAAACAAATAAACAAATAAACAAATAAACAATGAAACAATGAAACAATGAAACAAATAAACAAATAAACAATTGAACAATGAAACAATGAAACAATGAAACAAAAAAAAACAATCAATCCATCAAACAATCAAACAATTAAACAATTGAACAATCAAACAATTAAACAATTGAAAAATTCATTATACATCTCCTCCCATGGCATCACCTCCCCTGGCGGCAACCTTGTGAGGAGTCAATTCATTATACATCCCCTCTCATATCAACAACCTTGTGATGAGTCAATTCATTATACATCCCTTCCCTTAGCAGCAACCTTATGAAGAGTCAATTATTCATTATACATCCCTTCCCTTAGCAGCAGCCTTATGAAGAGTCAATTCATTATACATCCCTTCCCTTTGCAGCAGCCTTATGATGAGTCAATTCATTATACATCCCTTCCTTTGGCAGCAGCCTTGTGGAGAGTCAATTGATTATACATCCCTTCCCTAAGCAGCAACCTTGTGAAGATTCAATTCATGTTACATCCCCTCTCTTAGCAGCAACATACAGACGAACAAATTACTTTCGTTTTGCTTCTTAACTCTGGGTGCTGTCCTCTTAGAAACTTTATATTATGTTTACAGCTTATCATTTTTCAACGGTGGTTGAGAGCGTGAAACTTAACACTGTAGTTTAAGGTGCAGTTAAGTCTTAAGATTTTGTAGACAGAGGATTTTACACGTCAAACTCGGATTGATTTATGAATAATATATTATACACAGTTTATACGAGTTGTTAGAAACGTAAGATTCAAGTCGAAGGTAAGGGAAGCTAGTACGTTCTGTTAACCAGTCGGGGTCGAGGTTGGACTAATACAGTCCTCTCCTCCCGTTGCCGACACATCACGTAAACACATATGTATGTTGACTATTACACCACTTCCTTCAATTGACACGGCCTTATACGAGCTTGTGTCATTGGAGTTGTTATTGTCAGTTCCAAGCGGCTTCTTCCAAAGTTGTTTTCGACAAAATAACATCCTTTCAATTAAGATAAGGTATGTCTGCGACTGGTAGGTTCTTCGTTTACAAATTACATTGTAGGATCATAACAACCTAGTAAAGCGACACTAACCGAGCGATACCAACCGTGTAGAGCGACACCAACCGAGCGACACCAACCGAGCGATACCAACCGAGTAAAGCGACACCAACCGAGCGATACCAACCGAGTAAAGCGACACCAACCGAGCGATACCAACCGAGTAAAGCGACACGAACCGAGCGATACCAACCGAGTAAAGCGACACCAACCGAGCGATACCAACCGAGTAAAGCGACATTCCTGTCTGCGCATGCCTAATCTACATAAGAAAAACTTATTACTGGCGACCGTCACGTACCAGAAGCCTTCTTAGTTACTCAAGTAGACATGATATTGACATAGGGATATGATTTAAATGCAACAATCATCGTGGATACTTTAAGTTAGGCACTAAAAAATATGAGTCATTTAGCAGATAGGATTCACTGCTCTCCCCAGATGACGTTTTTCGTAGTCTTTCTTATATTGTAATTGGCTGCGAACATTTGAGAAGAAGCTCGATGCATTGACGGGATTGTACAGTAGCAAAATGCTATGCGATCATTCAGGTTTGAAGTTTCCGGAAATATAGAACTAACAAAACACCGTGCATCCAAACTTTGGATTGATTTCTACTGCACTATCCAGGACAGATCGATTTGGCAAAAAACTCTCTTTTATACTTGACTGCGATGGTCATTTCAATTGCTGTAAAATACATTTTGTTCTTCGGTGAAATTTCAAATCGTTTACAAATTGCCGTTCACACCTGAACGATTACACAACACGTTCATAAATGGACACCTCGCGAAATGCGGTCCCGACACAAACTGGTGATGGCGGGCACATTCTGGAGTGGGTTATTTGATGAACCTCACCTCCAGAGGAACCGATTCAGCCATCAACGTAACAGCATGAGCCACCAACACAGCAGAAACAGCAATCATCACAGTTTGAACAATCAACTCAGCAAACTAAACCTTTAACAGATCAGACTGACCCATTAACACAACTGGCTAACCCATGAACACAACAGACTGAGCCATCACCACAACAGACTGAGGCATCATCACTACAGACTGAGCCATCATCACAACAGACTGAGCCATCATCACTACAGACTGACCCATCATCACAACAGACTGATCCATCATCACAACAGACTGAGCCATCATCACTACAGACTGAGCCATCAACACAACAGACTGAGCCATCATCACTACAGACTGAGCCATCAACACAACAGACTGAGCCATCATCACCACAGACTGAGCCATCATCACTACATACTGACCCATTAACAAAACAGGCTAACCCATGAACACAGCAGACTGAGCCATCATCACAACAGACTGAGTCATCATCACAACAGACTGAGCCATCATCAGAACAGACTGAGCCATCATCAATACAGACTGAGTCATCATCACAACAGACTGAGTTATCATCACTACAGACTGAGCCATCATCACAACAGACTGATCCATCATCACAACAGACTGAACCATCATCACAACAGACTGAGCCATCAGCACAACAGACTGAGCCGTCATCACAACAGACTGAGCCATCCTCACTACAGACTGAGCCATCATTACAATAGACTGAGCCACCATCACTACAGACTGAGCTATCATCACTACAGACTGAGCCATCAACACAACAGACTGAGCCATCACCACTACAGGCTGAGCCATCATCACTACAGACTGACCCATTAACACAACAGGCTAACCCATAAACACAACAGACTGAGCCATCATCACATCAGACTGAGCCATCATCACAACAGACTGAGCCATCATCACAACAGACTGAGCCATCATCACTACAGACTGAGCCATCATCACAACAGACTGAGCCAATATCACAACAGAATGAGCCATCATCACAAAAGATTGAGCCATCATCACAACCGACTGAGCCATCATCAGAACAGACTGAGCCATCATCACTACAGACTGAGCCATCATCACAACAGACTGAGCCATCATCACAACATACTGAGCCATCAACCCAACAGACTAAGTCATCATCATAACAGACTGAGAAATCAACATAACAGGTTACCCATGAACAAAACAGACTGAGCTATCATCTCAACAGACTGAGCCATCATCAATACAGACCGAGCCATCATCACGACAGACTGAGCCATCATCACTACAGACTGAGCCATTAGCCCAACAGACTGAGCCATCATCACTACAGACTGAGCTATCAACCCAACAGACTGAGCCATCATCACAACAGACTGAGTCATCAACCCAACAGACTAAGTCATCAGCATAATAGACTGAGTCTTCATCACAACAGACTGAGCCATCATCATAACAGACTGAGCCATTATCACAACAGACTGAGTCATCAACACAACAGACTGAGCCATCAACACAACAGACTGAGCCATCATCACAACAGACTGAGTCATCATCACAACAGACTGAGTCATCATCACAACAGACTGAGCCATCATCACAACAGACTGAGTCATCATCACAACAGACTGAGTCATCATCACAACAGACTGAGTCATCATCACAACAGACTGAGCCATCATCACAACAGACTGAGCCATCATCACCATAGACTGAGCTATCAACACAACAGACTGAGCCATCAACACAACAGACTAAGTCATCAGCATAACAGACTGAGCCATCAACACAACAGGTTACCCATGAACAAAACCGACTGAGCTATCACCACAACAGACTGAGCCATTAACACAATAGACTGAGCCATCAGCACAATAGGCTGACCCATCAACACAAAAAACTGAGCCATGATTGGAATAGGCTGAGCCAATAAGTCGTGATTGTAAGTGGGTCAATAGTTGGCTAACATCACTGGGACTGGTGTGTTTTTTGAAAGGTAATTAATCTGGATTGATACAGGTAAAAAAAGAGGTACTATATGAAGAGAAGGGGGGGGGGGCAAAGGGAGGAGTGACGGGAGGTGTTATTTGGAGAACAAAAAGGTAGGGATTCAGGAAGGGACACCGGGAAGAGGAACAAGGGGATTGAGAAGGTAAAGAGCATGAGGGAAATGAAGTAAAATAAATACGGGATTGTGGGAGGTGAGAGGGGGAGGCGGGAGAGGTTGGAGAAGAGTGTGTGTTTATGCTGTTGGCAGAGGGCAGGAGCAGCCCCCTCTTTAGAGGGCAGGTGGGGGAGAGGCGGAGGGGGCACCAGTGCCGGTAGCCCCCAGCCGTAGTGCCCCTCAGTCGTGTCATGGAGTTTGTGGGTTACAATAGCTGAGGGGACGTTAAGGCTCGAGCACGGTGCCCTTTAGTGTGAACCGGACACCACTCAACCTCTCGCTGCTTCTCTTCGTGCTCTCTTTACACTCTCTACTACACTCTCTTCGTAGGTCAAATATACTTTTTTTGAACCCCGAACAAAATTTGTATGCCAAGATCTTGCAGTCTGGTGTATTGGTACAAATGCTCCTTGTGTTATCACCATCGGGACGTGTCTCTGGTCTTTTGTAGTGCCCCCCCCCCCTCATCTTAACCTATGCATGTGTCTCCACTTGTTGCACTTCTCCACAAATGTTCTTCAAGGTTTCAACTGCATAGAATTTATCGTTATCACAAACTCTTCAATCCACATGCTACATTTTTAGGTTGTGTTTATTACTGTATAAACTTTATTTTATTTTATTTATTATCCATGAACTCATTGCTCTAGCCCCACTCCATTATTGAACATTATTTTCCCCAAATCCACGTGGAGTTTTCTCCCCACGTGCACATCTTCTCCCCACGTGCAAATCTTTCGCACGCGTGCACATCTTCTCCACACGTGCACATCTTGTTCTCACGAAGAAGATCAACACAATGTGCACGGGCACATCTTCTCCACACGTGCTCGTATTCGCCCTACGTACACGTCTTCCCATCTATTCGTTCACGTTCTCCACACGCGCACTTCGTCTCCTCGCATACAGGTTTTCGCCCCGAGTGCCCGTCTTTTCCTACGTCCACGTCTTCTCTCACGTGCACGTGTTCACCTACTCCCCTTGCGCACGACTAGTGCTGCGTGTACATGTACATCTACTCCAGACGTGCACGTGCACATCTACTTTAAACGTGCACATAGACATCTAAATCTCCTTCACGTATACATCTGCTCTCTTCGTACATGTGTACGTTTCCGCCCTTCGTGCATGTGTACATCTTCTCCCCACGTGTCCTAAGAGTTAGAGTGCAGCCTCCCCTCCCCCCCGAGCACATGCAGCCCAGCGCCACCAGCGACGGTAACCCGACACTTCACGACTGTCCTCCATCATTCCCTGTCCCGGTGATGGGCCAGTAATGGCGCTAAGAGACTGTCATCATCAGACTGTCGATCATTTCCAGTCTCGGTGATGGGCCAGTAATGGCGCTAAGAGACTGTCATCATCAGACTGTCGATCATTTACAGTCTCGGTGATGGGCCAGTGATGGGGCTTAGAGACTGTCATCATCAGACTGCCGATCATTTCCAGTCCCGGTGATGAGCCAGTGATGGCGCTTAGATGGCGCTGGTTAATTACACAGTGAAGTGGTGTGACATGAGTCACGATAAGAAGGGTTAGGAATAACATTGGCTTCTTCCCTCTTAGAGCTGTAATAATATTTATATGATGGCAGCGGTATTTGATCTGCACCATTACTTCAAAAGCAATACTCTACAGTATGAAGCACAGGCGGGGGTGGGTCAGGGTTAGTGCCTCCCGGGAAACGGAGTTACGGCAAATACCCTAACTAAGTAATATTTAACTCATTCGTATTATTTGCTGCATTTTTTTTTCATGGCTATTTATTTGACAGACACTGCAAATTAAATTTCATTTCATCGAATGAGATTTGCTGAATTATTACGTTGTTGTTGATTGGAAATGTTAAGTCCTCACAATCATCGTCCACCATCGTGTGTTGAAATATTTGAAATCATCATTTCATGTCCCAGTAAAAACATAATTAAAGCCACATTCAGTGGTATTTTTATTACGTATTTAACTACACACAATTTCAAATAATTGTTTACGTAACCCAAATCATCCATAAATTTGATTTCGTCGTGGTCAAACAGGCCCCCCAGCGCTTGTTGGCGGCATAGAATCTGCTACTATCCCTCCCAGTCACATGCATCAGTTAGAGAAATTGTTCTTCGGCTGGGCAGTGAAGATCGACAATGCTTTAACAATAGTCGATTACCAGACGTCACATATGTTACATTTTCGCTACAGACTTTAGCTAAATAATAAACATATTTGTGAATTCATTCAACAGTAATGATGAGAACAATAGCGACACAATACAAACCCTGTGATGATGAATTATTAATACTTGAGGTAGATCTGTTTTCTGCTTTGATACAGAATATCCTCTACCGAATATTTTCTCTCTCCACTGTACGCCATCCACAGCAACTTTTAAAGACCATAAAGCCTCTTCAATGAACTGATAAACGGGACATTTAAGTAATTGTTTGACCTCAAAAGTGACGTCATAAGCTCTATAGCAATATTGTCTGGAAGACCTTCACATAAAGTGGAAACAATACGATGACAAAAGTATGTGCAGGACTTGCTTGACGGATCACGATTGTTATGCGGTTAATGACTGCTATGATTGACCACTCTTAATTGGAAGCAAGACTTGATAGTGAGATTTTATTAAGCAAACTCGATTGGATAGACATCCTCAATAAGATATGCTTAGTGAGACATGATTATTGAGTAATGATTATTGAGACATGATTATTGAGACATGATTATCGAGACATGATTATTGAGACATGATTAATGAGACATGATTATTGAGACATGATTATTAGGACATGATTATTGAGACATGATTATTGAGACATGATTATTGAGACATGATTATTGTGACATGATTATTGAGACATGATTATTGAGACATGGTTATTGAGACATGATTATTGAGACATGATTATTGAGATAGGATTATTGAGACATGATTATTGAGACATGATTATTTAGCCGTAACTATTGAGACATGATTATTGAGACATGATTATTGAGCCTAGATTACTGAGCCATGATTAATGAGCCATAATTATCGAGCCATTATTATTGAGCCATGATTATTTTGACACACTTGGTTAGAAGGGATTAGTGACATAGTTCCAGACTATACATATTACTGGAAATAATTTTTGAATAGAAAGTTGCAGACACAGCAAACAACATCTGACGGTAACTTTTATAGAATGTCACATCGCAGATAGGTGATGTATATTTTTATAGCACTTTGTAGTCAGGCCGCCTGGAAAGGCTCTACAACGAGTCATGAACTAATTAGTGAACTCACACTTTATTTCCTGTCCCTGGCATGTCAAGACTATTCGTCAAGTCATCATGTGACCAGACGAATAATCTTATTCTGCTAGGATTCCCTTTATATGGTATAAATAGTTTCACAGTCGATGCCCCGTTGTTCCACCCTTGCCCAGGTGTCCCTCACTATAATTCATTCAAGTTCATATGTCCCCGTTCAACGTTATTAATTCAACCTTCACAACCATTGTGCAGTTGCTAGCCCTTATATTTCTCTTAGTTAGGCAACACTCTTAATATTGACTTCATTTCTCTACTGGAGAATTTTCTACCCTTACATTCGAACCAGCAGCACCTGCACAGTGAGGTTCGTAAAGACGTGCCTTCATCAGTTCTACTCTCTGAATGACTGGTCATCTCTGGTGAGTAGGAGCGACGGGTTTTGCTGTACTGGATGATTGTTCTACTCTCTGGATGACTGGTCATCTCTGGTGAGTAGGAGCGACGGGTTTTGCTGTACTGGATGATTGTTCTACTCTCTGGATGACTGGTCATCTCTGGTGAGTAGGAGCGACGGGCTTTGATGTACTGGATGATTGTTCTACTCTCTGGATGACTGGTCATCTCTGGTGAGTAGGGGCGACGGGTTTTGCTGTACTGGATGATTGTTCTACTCTCTGGATGACTGGTCATCTCTGGTGAGTAGTGGCGACGGGCTTTGCTGTACTGGATGATTGTTCTACTCTCTGGATGACTGGTCATCTCTGGTGAGTAGAGGCGACGGGCTTTGCTGTACTGGATGATTGTTCTACTCTCTGGATGACTGGTCATCTCTG
>SDVV010035518.1:0-11051 GCA_016164225.1 Gammarus roeselii
TATATATATAGCTAACACATGGTTAACTCATGTTTAATGCCGAGGAACGATATTTTTTATCATATATTCATATCAAGATAACAAAACCTTTCCTAGCATGACTTGTATTTATGTTAATGCTACAAGTTTGCTATAGAATTGAGGAAATACATACACTTTATACTTGTTTTATCGTGTTATTAAAAAGATTGTTTTTTCGTAATAGTTGCTCATTTACTGATACTTTAGGGTCATAATTAGTTTAGAATGAGAGAAATTACTTCCAGTAAAGTTAATGTTCTTGCGGCAAAATTGGGGAAAAAATCCTTTGACAGTCGGGTATGACGGCAGCAAGAGACGAGCATCAAAAACACACGTCACAGACGTGATAGTTAACTTGACATTTTATTTTAATCAACTGATATAAACTAATAAAGGCATGCTCTTACGTTTAATATAGGCATGCTTCTTTTGATTTGAGTTTCAATTAATGATCAATGGGGGGTGCGGGAAATCAACCCCTTCGGTGCGGGGAATCACCCCACGATTGGGGGCTCTAGCTCGCCACACGGTTTTTCTTAAATAACATATTTTTGGTTGATGATAGAATGTTGAAACTTATGGTGCTTCATGATCATTTTAGTAGCTATACTATACACACCGCAAATATGAAGTTTCTTGGCCGCAAACATTGAGTTATTTCAAAGTATGCAAAAAATGCGGGGAGTTGTGCTGTACTGTTATCAAAACTACATAATGCCAGTATCCAAGGGAATGTTGACAAATGGACCAAAATTATCCTGAAAGGCAGAACTCAAAGTGAGATAGTGAATGGAGAAACCTTTGCACCAGTGGAAGTCCTTAGTGGGGTCCCACAAGGCACTGTGCTTGGCCCACTGCTCTTCTTAATATTGGTTAATGATCTGGACCAAAGCTTTCCACATACATCAGTCTCTTGCTTTGTAGATGATACCAAAGTACTAGGCATTGTCATGGACTTGAGTGATGCAGAAAGGGCTCAAACTGATTTGAAAGAAATCTTCAAGTGGGCTTGTGCAAACAATATGCAACTCAACAAATCTAAATTTGAATCACTGAGATATGGAAAAAATTCTGACCTAAAAACCAAAGCTTTGTATAATTCTAGCAATAACACAGCTAGCTATAAAAGAAAAAGACAGCCTGGGTTATTTAGCTTACGTCGCTAACCGCCGTGACCAAGTGGTTAGCGTGTCCAACTGCAGTGCCAGCCTCTGGTGCTGTATGTCGCAAGTTTGAGCATCGGCATGGACACGGCGGTCTTGTGGCGGGGAGATAGGGCACTTCCCCCCCCTGAGTCAGCCTAACTTAGCCACCCTCCTAACTAAGGGAAAACAGCTATATGTCTATGTCTATACATACAATGCAAAACAATGCTTCTTCCCATGAACAAATTGCAAATGTTTATGAGGCCAGTGGCAGAAGACAATGAGAACCTTTCTGGCTAAAGATAAAAGGACCATGTTGACTCATTGGAAACAACCAATCCAACGACTCATTGACTATCGCTCTCCTCTCTTGATCCCACATAAACAGAAAGATCTGAATAGAATTGAAGCAGTGCAAAGAACCTTCACCTCTTGATATTACAAAGTAAAAAATTGACAATTATGACAGATTAAACGCCTTGAGGCTTTTATCAATCCAAAGAGATTTTGAAAGATTCCTGGTCATAAACATTTAAAAAATTCTGGAAGGTTTTTTTACACTGTCAATGTCAAAAAAAATTGTAATGAAAGTGATCATGAGAAACCTGGCAAGAATTGGTAGAATGTGTTGCTTCTAAGTGCCAAAACTGATGGGTAGCAAAACACTGCAAACAGTTGCATACAACAGCTTCACGTGCCAGATACCTTGGTTAATTAAATTGAATGCCATTGAAAATACTTGAAATCGAACGGATGTCACAACTGTCAGCTACAGCAAACATTTTGAGTTTCAAGAGCTGACTGGACAAGTACTTCAGCTGTGTTCCAGATTGACACCAAATCAATGGATACAATCACTGTGGGAACAACTCTCTTCTTAAACAGATCAGACTGTTGGATTAAAATGAACCTAGTAGAAGCCTCCAGCAAAACAAAGAGGAAGAAAGGCCACGCCTTAACAACCGTTTTGCTAATAGCTATTCCTCAAGTATATATATTAATTGTAGGACCTCGTCTATGTTATTTGTACTGTTTCTTTCAAATTGTGCGAGTATATAAATATGCAGCGTCGACCGGGGTGACTCCCCGCATTTTGCGCATACTTTGAAATAACTCAAAAAGTACGCAGCCGAGAAACTTCGTATTTACGGTGTGTAAAGCTACTATAATGATCATGAAGCACCGTAAGTTTCAACATTGTATCAGCAACCAACAAAAAGTTATTTAGGAATAACAGTACGGGGATCTATGGCCCCCAATCGTGGGTGACTTCCCGCACCCCCAATTTATCAATAATTGAAACGCGAATGAAAAGTTTGAGAGTACCAATCAAAAGAGCATGCCTATCTTAGTATGTCAGTTGCTAAAAATAAGATGTTAAGTAAAATATTACGTCTGTGACAGGTGTTTTTTATGCTCGTCTTATGCTGCGTCATACCTGACTGTCGAAGGACCTTTTTTCCCGATTTTGCCGCGGGAAACTAAGTTTTTCTTCAATCATTGCGATCTAACTTCACTGTAAGTCATTTCTCCACATCCTAAACTAATTATGACCCTAAAGTATCAGTAAATGAGCAAATATTACGAAAAAAACGATCTTTTTAATAATACGATAAAACATGTAAAAATGTATTTCGTCATTTCTATAGCAAACTTATAGCATTACCATGAATACAAGTCATGCTAGTTAAGGTATTGTTATCTTGATATGAAAATGTGATAAAAATATCGTTCTTGGGCATTAAACATAAGTCAACACTTAAGCCTAGACTTGTCACCATGTGTTATAAACATCGAGTCATTATAAAATTAGTTACGCATTTTGAAATTAGCTGTGGTGTCATTATTGTAGGTCATTTACTCCCAGATGTCATTAAATGTGCAAAAAATTGCATTTGACTATTTTTCATAGAAGAAAAACAAAGATATTCAATAACAAAATAGGTGCGGGCAGCCACCCCCGATCGTTTTTTCACCTGGGGCGACTCCCCACAGTTGTATATTTGTATTTATCTACAAAAGTTTAAATTTCTTTCCAAAATCCTCCCTACGCAACGAACTACATTGTATTCCGAGTATCACCATCCAATTTGGTCCTTATTCAATGGGAACTCTAGACACAGCATCAAAGTTTGCGGAACATCGATTTTTCCAAACCAAAATTATCAGGGACCTAAAAAACGCACCTTCACTTCGGCGATTTTTCATAAATTCTGTGCGCGTATCAAATTTCTATAAGTAGCTGATACTTCCCAACATTACGGAGATATTGCTAGCTAGCTACATAATTTTCATATCCCTATTTTATTCTAAAATTGATTAGCAAACAATTTGACAATTTAATGTTCTGCCGATCTCTATATAGGTAGGTATGAAACGAATACCTAGCCGCTCTGTTATTCCAGAATTCAACACTATCCACAAAAATCTTAGTAAGAAACTTCAAAAGCAACAATAACTAACTATTTTTGTCACTACCAGGCATGAATGTGCATTGTTGACTGTCTCAAAGTATGCGTAGCTCTATAATTTCTATAAGCCTAGTCCTCTTCAAGCACAATATTAGCTAAAGGTTTGTTCATCAAGTTCAATCTATTTCAATTAACCTGTTAGTGTCTAATGAGGAGCCCCGGTTTCTGGCTGCTGAGGTGTCGGGTGGGGCATTTTTGAGATATGTCTGCAGCCTGACAGCCTGAGTAACCATTAGACAGACACAACCGTAATTTACCCTGGGGCTGCAGTGCTCGTGAAGACAGTAGGCGGTCCTTTGTGGTTTTGCGTGGTCACCATCTGGATGCCTTAGTTGTTGGGATTGGGTGCTCTACTTTCCTATACAGGCTAGTGATGATTTTTTTTTTAATCACGTTTCTATCTGGTGACTCCAGAGTCTGGAGAACTGACCCATAGAAGTGATATAGGTAACTTGAGTTTTTTATATTATTCACAGCACTTATTTTCTCTAAATGAGTAATATTTACTTGAAGAGAGAAAAAAAATAGTGATTGAACTCAAAACAATGCTTTGACAAACAAACATTTGAACAGATATTTTTGTATAAACAGCAGTTCTGTTCTCAATCTATAGTACAAAGTAGCCTCAATTAGTGACTGTGGTAAGAACTATTCATCATTAGATAAAACTGCAAGTGAGAACACTTCATCTGAATCTTCTGCATCTGACAACTCTATAGCTATCTGACAGACATGTCTGAAGAAATCCATGATGCTGGTCTTGTACCTCTTGCTACTGTAGATGAAGAAGCACTTGTGCAGCCTTCCAGCCCTCCAGTAGCAACAGCAGGTGTCAAACTTTTTCACACAGTTCATCCTGCTCACTCAGAGCAAGGTTGTGGGCAATGATGCTTTCTCAGTAGTTAGTCAATTTTGCTTAGCTGAGTGGATCCAAGCATGCCGGCTGAATGATCGCTCTAGAGCAGCACTAGAAGGGGGCAGTTCTAGGACATGGGACGCCATTTGGGAGAGCTGGGTGGATGAGCAGATTCCTGTCCACCACCATGCACAATAGTGTATAAATTATATAGATATAGGTACATACAATCTGGGCATTAGACATGGTATCCACGTAGCTATAGCTATAGGTTCAGCTTGTTCATCTGAGGCCTAAACAAGGATCCAAGGGGTGTCATTGATGCCCTCCTTCCTGTTATCTTTCGTTTGGAAGTAGGTTCTGATTGAACTTGAACTGCAGCTCATGCTTATTTCTTTAAAGGAGTTGCTTGTGCACTCTGGAAAAAAGAATATGCTGATGGCTGCTTTGTACTTGAGTAACATGACTGTGGCGCTGCCCCTCTAGTATCACAATCAGAGAGTACCTTGTTCAGAAGTTTCCTGCTCATCAGTATCCATTTCATTAATGTCATTATTTACTTCAGAAAGATCTGAATCTTTTGTAAGACATTTTTTTGACAGATATTTTTTTCAATTATGTCATCACACTTTTAGCAACTAAAAATTTGGTTTGCCATTCTAGTGCCCTATTTTGCCACCATCACAGAACAAAAATTGCAATTCTCTTTGAAACTTTTCCTTCTACCTGAACTGGCACAAGTTGCACAAGTCACAAGTTTCACAAGTTCACAACTAACAAGCACACTGTTGTAAAGGGGCTACCATCCCAACTTCCCCCTAATCATATGTTTCTATTTTCACAGAAGAAACAGAGCTTAGCCTGACCACTAATTTCGCCATTGCATCACCAGTTGAATTATTGCCTGAAGCTGAAGTTGCACCAATCATCATTTGGCTGTAGGGCCAAAGCAGGACTGACCGCTTGTTGGCAGCGAGAAGGCATCTTGATGGAGTTAGCCCACCTGACTTATGTAGGCTCCCTTGTGGGTGGCTATCTTAGGAGGTTGGAATCAGTTCAACAATATGTAATTTTCAGTCTGTGCTTCATCTCATGGACTTTAGCAGTAGGTAAGGGAGCCCTCTTTCTAACTGTCTGATGATATACTGGATTTAGTTCTCATATCAGAGGAATTTTGTGTTAGTGAGGTGTGTGAGCTGCTGCCATGCTGCCAGCATTCTTGTAGTCTTCAAGTAGCTATATATCAATGACCTGGGTGACTCCCGGCAATTTCCGCATACTTTGAAATAACTCAAAAAGTACCCAGCTGAGAAACTTTCATGTTTACAGTGTGTATAGCTAATATTATGACCGCGCAGTAGCATAAGTTTCAACATTCTATCCCTAACCCAAAAAAATTATCAACAAAAAACAGTGCCAAAAGCTATGACCCTCAATCAGAGATGATTCTTTGCACCTGGTCAAGTTTCTTGAGAGTAACAAGATTCTCTCCCCTCACCAGTTTGAATTTCAGAAATTTTGGTCTACCAGGGATCAGCTGCTCTTGACTTATTCTAATATTTCAGACTGGGTGGATGATGGCTTTCTTGAGAATGTTGTGCTGCTCAATTTTTCCGAGGCATTTGATGTGGTTTCTCATGATGTGTTGATTCACAAGCTGAGGGAGGTGGGAGTTGGGCCAGTTTTGCTCAACTAGATTCGTTCGTTGTTGACTGGTCGTTCTTTGAAGGTTGCTGTTGGTGGGTGTTGTAGTGAGTCAAGAGAGGTGGTTAGTGGTGTGCCCCAGGGTTTAATGCTGGGCTCTGTGCTATTTCTGATCTATGTTTATCACAACACAAATGGAGTGCTGTGCTCTTTAAAAGCATTTGCTGACAACTATAAGCTGTACCTTTGGTACAAGAGGGTGAATGAGTCTATAGTTGATGGTGTGTCATATCTGCAGTTCAATTTGGACAGAGTTAGCGCAGTTGCTTCATCTTGGAACTTGAGGCTGAACTTGGAGAAGTGTGTGGTGTTGAGGTTTGCTCATGGGTTTGAGGAGTGAACTGATGAGAATTCGCTGGCTCTGTACTTTCTGAGTGGGATTAGATTAAAGTTTGTTCAATCCCACAGGAACCTTGGTGTGGTGGTTGATGTAAAACTGAAATTCCACTATCATGTCAGAGAGGTGGTGGGTAAGGCTTCAGGATTGGCATACAGCCTGCTGAGATCCACCGTTTGCCATAGTCCTCACTTCATGGTGTCCCTCTTCGTGATGCACATCAGGCCTCTCATGGATTGTTGTGTGTTGGTGTAGAATGTTTTTTTTGGGGGAATTTGAGATTGCTCAAGTCTGTGAAGAGGAGATGGACAAGAAGTGTGGATTGTCTGGCTGAGTTGGATGTATTTTCTAAACTGAACCAACTTGGCTTAATTTCTACAGGAGGAAGGTTTCTCATTGCGGACCTTGTTAAATACTGGAAGATCATCTGCAGGTTGGATGGTGACGCCAACCTTGGGGGTATTTTTTGGAGAGCTCCTGATGCGAGAACACCAGGCCATCCCTTTAAGCTTTTGATGTCGCCTTGTAATATAGACATCAGAAGAAGATTTTTTTGAAGCATGATGTGTTCAGTAGTGGAACAGCCTTCCAAGTTTTGTGGTGGAGTCAGATTTCTTTTCTGCATTCAAGGGATTACTTGCGAAGTTTCTGGGTGATGTTCTGTTTGAGTTTGTTTAGGTTGGGGGAGGTTCTTCTGTAACATGTTGGGATCCTAGCTTTGTATCTACCTGCTGGATGCACCACCTCCCCCCTCCCTTTTTTTGTATATATTGCTGTGATGCTGCAGTGGTGGGTTGTGGTGTGTGTGTGTGATTTTGTTTGTGTGTGTGGGTGGGTGTGGTTGGGTATGTGTGTGGGTTTGTGTTTGTGTGTGTCTGGATGTGTTGCTTCTTCATATACTTCTTTGCTGTACAGTGTGCTGATCTATAATTTATTTATTTTGTTATTCCTACGGATGGTTCATGTGATAGACAATGGTGCGCACTAATCAGTTCCTATACCGGTGTTAACATAGCTGTTTTCAATGTTAAACTGGCAGGCATGGCTGTGCTGCCCCCCCCCCCCTCTGGCTCTGCTGCTTCTTATTTGCTTGTAGAGCTGCTGGAGGGGCTGCAACGGTAAAAGACCCCTCATATATCAATAATTGAAACACAAATTAAAAATTTAAGAGTACCAATAGGATGAGCATGCCTATATTAATATTTATCAGTTGCTTAAAATAAAATGTTAAGTAAAATATTACATCTGTGACAGGTCTCTTAGATGCTAGTCTTTCTTTGCTGCAGTCATACTCGATTGTTCAAGGGATTTTTTTCCTGATTTTATTGTGGGAAACAAAGTTTTTCTTCAATAATTGCTAACAAACATTTGCTACTGGAAGTCATTTCTCCAGATCCTGAACTATTATGACTAAAGCATTGGTAAATGAACAAATATTACGGAAAACAATTTTTTTAATAATATGATGACACAAGTAAAAAATTCATTCCCTTTGATTCTATAGCAAACTAATTGCATTAACATGAACACAAGGCATGCTAGGTAAGGTATTGTTATCGTGGTATAAAAATATGATAAAAAATTATCATTCATGAGTGTTAAACACAAATTAACACTTAGGCCTAAGCTTGTCACCATGTGTTAAAAACATCTGGTCATCATAAAATTAGTTAGGCATTTTGAAATTAGCTGTGGTATATTTATTTTGGGTCAATTACTTCCAGATGTCCTATGTGTGAAGAATTGTATTTAATTACTCTTCATTGAAGAAAAACTAAGATATTCATCAACAAAACAGGTGCGAAGAATCAGCCCCGATCATTTTTTCACCTGGGGTGATACACCGCAGTTGTATATTTTTACCTTTTCTTCCCAAAACCCTTCTTATACAACAAACTACAACATATTCCGTGAAGCACCATTAAATTTGGCCCTAATCCAATAGAAACTCTAGCCACAGCATCAATGTTTGCGTAACGTCAATTTTTCCTAACCAAAAATATTAGGGACCTGAAAAACACACATTCACTTCGGCAATTTTTCATAAATTCTGTGCGCACATCAAATTTCTACAAGTAGCTGATACTTACTAACTTTACCTGCTCTTTCAAGTACTGTAGTCAAATAGTGACATTCACAATTTTTTGGTGCTCAAAAGGGGGGTGCCGGAGTCACCCAGTGTTGCGGACCACAGGGGATCACCCCGGTCAACGCTACATTTCAAATCAAATCATTTATTGAAGTAACACATGTATAAAAAAAAATGCTAACGACAAGCCCCTATATAGCTGAGTACTAAACTTTACGGGCAACAATCACTTATACAACGTATACACAGACACACGCTGATTTACATTCATAGAGGTACAAAAAGTGATTGAACGCACCGGACCATTCAAATGAAATGCAGATTATTTCAGAGAGAGAGAAGAATAATAAATTTACATCTTTCATTGGGTGTGGTCACACCATGACAACATCCATTCAAGAAAGAGAAATGTCTTTGGTGTAGGGGGAAGTAGGTCAGATTTTCAAAGGCTTTGTCTCAGGTTGACCAAAGCTAGAAGTCTGATGTTCTTCAGGGTGAAGATTTAATTTTTTCAAAGTCAGTTTTGTTGACCCATGTTGAACGGTTCATACCTCACATGCTTGTTTGTTCTGATGCCTCATGGCCAGCAGGTTGTCAGGTAACTCTCAGCTCTCTGAACCAAGACAGATTGGAGGCATAGAATGCCTCTCAGTGGGTCACAAGGTGAGTTACAACAATACCTGGTTTTCCATCAATACTTATCAATATCCAGTTTTTGACCAATACTGATAGCAACTAAAGATAGCAAAAAAAAAACTTTTTATACCAAGAATAGTTGATACTCAATACCAATACTTTGGCCATGTAGCTACCATACAACAAATTAATATTATAAAGTAGATTTCAGAAAAAATGGAGACTAATTACTTTACATTAAAACTTAATGTATGTATAGACATACAGCCGTTTTCCCCTAGTTAGGGGAGTGGCTAAGTTCGGCAGACATAGAGGGGGAAGATGCGTAATCTCCCCGCCACAAGACCGCCGTGTCCCTGCCGAGGCTCGAACTTGCAACTTGCAGCACCAGAGGCTGACACTGCAGTCGGATACACTAACCACTCGGCCACGGCGATCAACGAAATGTAGTAAAGCAAAATAGCAAGTTAAGTTCTCAAGGTTTTGGTATTGTAAGCAGATGTATATAATATTCATTGTAAACATTTACAGCAATGACAATTAATAATTCGAAATACTGGCAAGTATGGAAAACTTGTTACAGATACCTTGACTATTTGGCAATACATTACCACCAATATTTCCCCAAAGGGCCACAATATTATGGTATTTGTTAGTCAAAAGACTGGAGGAGCAAAATTTTGTCGTTGCTCATGCCAGATGGCAGGACTCATCTTGGTGACTCCCAGAGTAACAGAATTCAAACTGATTTCAAGTGACTTGTGGGTTGTATAGGTTTTTTAGCTTATTCACCAGTCAGCTGAGTAATGTTAATCAGTGGCCAATAAATACCCAGTGACCTGAAATAGTGGTCAGGCATTGGTTAATATTGATATGGTAAACTCCAAATTTATCTACGATATTTGTTGATGAAGACAGTCAAATTCCAGATATAGTGGCCAAGATATTCTGATAGTAATTTGAGACTTGAAAAAATTGTTGAAGATTTAGGTGAACTTTCCCACTCTGTTGTCTCACTTGTCTGGCTTCTACAGTTGTCATGGTTGCTCAAAGGGGCAGATATTGCCAAACATCCCTAAACAGTCAGCAGTACTACAATATTAGAGATACAATTTGGAAGGTTCCTAATCTAAGATTTATCACTACTTACATTACAATGAATTTGGTCCCTATAAGTAATCATCAAATTACTGAAGCCTAGAGAATAAACCACTCAGCCCGTCACGTGATGCACAGAATTGTAAGCGGTAAAACTAACTCTACTAAAGAGACACAGCAGCTAACTTAATTATGAAAAACGCTAGTCAAATAGGGCACATGATGCAAGGAATTAATAACTTCGGTAACTACCAGCCGAAGCCAATGGTTTAGACCATGGACGGTTGCGTTCCCCTTGTGAACACAACAAATCAAAACATCCGCCTAATTTTCAAGCTAACTGTGTTACCTTACCACAAATAACTTGAACACAATATATTGATAAACATAAGCTATCAGCAAAATAGTTAGACATAACACAACAAAACAAAGATTCACACACCGTCATAATAAATCACGTTCAGACATTGCCACATCCGTCCCCTTTACTTCTACACCGCACGACTGTTTAGGTCGCACTGACAGACAGTTGGTCCGTTCAGCTACGTCTTGTTTTGTCATTATTATGTTCATGGCGATATTTGGAAAAAAAGTCATGAATACAGATATTAATAGATTTGAGAAGTAGCAAAAATGTAACTATAACAAATCAATCAATAAATTAATAAGGGCATATGCACGCATATATATATAC
>SDVV010035519.1:0-11051 GCA_016164225.1 Gammarus roeselii
TATACATATACTATACATGCATTTATATATATATACATGTATACGCACAAATATACATATATATACATACATTTATAGACATATGTGTGCACATATATACATATACATACATACATACATGTACATACCTATATGTACATATATATACATAAATATATACGTATATATGCATATATATACATATATAAACACAAATATATATATGCATATATACACATATATTTATTAATCAGTTCAGTGGTGGAGGGGGTACGTAGCTCGGCGACCTCTCCACACGATAGACAAATGGCCGAAATGTATTTTTCTTTCGTCAACAGTCCACCTCAATCAAATGCGGAGCGATGGGAGCTAAAATTGCAGGCTCGAGCTTGACTGACCCCAAGTGAGGCATTCTGGCTTCACTCATAAACGATCAAAGGCCAGAGCAAAATGCCGTGGGTCAAGAAGGCTAAAAACGCAAGCTGGGGAGGGCGAGTTGCAGGTTCGAGCTTGACTGACCCCGAGTGAGGCATTCTGGCTGCTCTCATAAACGGTCAAAGGCCAGGGCAAAATGCCGTGGGTCAAGAAGGCTTAAAACGCAAGCTGGGGAGGGCGAGTTGCCATCGATCGTGGGACTAAGAAAGATGCGTCCTAGACCTTGTGTCCGGAAACCAGTGCTGTGACAAATCCCTTAACCAATAGCTGTTGCAGGTCAGTTAAATGGTCCACTTGCCTGCAACTCTTGAACGGCTGCCCTTATTGACCCTTTCTATGCAGACTCTTCATCAGATCTGCCGTGAAAGAAAAAAAATACTCGACAGGGCTTCCGAACGGCAGAAAATACAGTGCCAAATTAATGAATATTATTTTCTTCCAGTGCAATTGAGACGACTTATACATTTGTCTGTTGATAGGGTTGAACCGGTTCTTACAAACAACTGCTAAAATTCTCCCGTAATAATGAGCATTCTAGAATTATTGGCACAAATTATTTGCTTCCAAGGATGTTCTTCTTCATATTAACCTAACTTCATGATTTCTTGGAACAACCTTGCGAGGCAATCAAACCCTAGCATCATCCTTCATCTACTTCGTTCAAAGTCTCCACTGCACGTATTCTCCTCTCCCTGGAGCAGTGCTGATTAGACCATCGCTAGCTCCAGTCCCTTAGCTGATCTCTGCCAGTAGGGCCGCTCTTACGTCCAGAATGATCCATGTTCTGGTGCAGTGCTGCTGTGACTGTCCCTCCAATCCCCTGGTTCGACTCCCATCAAGTAAGACCCATGCTATCTTAACGTCAGTCACGCAAGAGGTCGCAAAAATCTCCCTAGACTAGTTAAACTTCACATCAAGTAAAAAATTGTTTGATTTATCATTTCTGTCATCAAGAACCCGTTACAGTCTTCTTTGCCGCTTCTTTTTCTTGTGTGCATTATGGACTCCTTTTTTGGATGGTGATAGCAAGACGATGACTAGAGAAGGGAAAGCCACGGCACGTGCTTGTAGCTTGGATCTACTTTAAGGCTAGCGGTAGCAGGAGGGTTCCTAGGAGAAGCCTCGTTCAATTTGGGGTCACTAAGTTTCAGCGATAGCTGGACGTTTCCTGAGGGAGTGGGGGCTACGGGCCCCAATGTGCAGTTTGCCGCCGCTGTAGGGCAGGCGCTAAAATTGCTTGTCCGTATATATTAAAAGAGTTACTATAATAAAATTATAATTCATTAGAATAAGATGTTTGAATGTAGTCGATTGAACACTATGCGATATGGAAATGGTACAACACAAACAGTGCAACGTGATGACATTTAATGGGACCAGTAGCCTCAAATCATCGATACCTGGGCCCTCACCTTGAACAAAATTGAATGTGCTTCCAGGGTGACGGCCCAGGTAAAATAATTGAATATGCGGAGACTTGATGCTTGTACTGACTTATATTTTTTGATGTGAAATAATTTCCGGCATTACAATCTGCCATCCTAAACAAAGATTACATTAGATTGAGGGGTCCGACGCGAGTCTCTGCCATCTCCCCCGTAGGGCGCACCCTAACACAGTAGATTTCAATGCCCCTCGTTGACGGGGTTCGATTTGATTTGAACCTCATTCGTCGTTTACAGGGTTTGATTTGGTTTGAACCTCATTCGTCGTTTACAGGGTTTGATTTGGTTTGAACCTCATTCGTCGTTTACTGGGTTTGATTTGGTTTGAAGCTCCTTCCTCGTTTACAGGCTCACGTTATCCCATGATACTCCTCCGAGCTGACACGTTGTGGGAGGGAGAGTTGTCACTGCAACTCGGGAATTTCGGACACGGGGCCAAAATAGACAGGAAACACGTTAAGCTAGCGGTAACAGATTGCTAGACATAAATTTCTGGAAGGAACAGTTTCGCCAAGTTGAAACACACACGACATTGCTGTACAGGAGCAACAATTTAATGGTCATTGAGACGGGCAAAATTCGGTAATTTCACGAAGTTAAGATTCTGTTATTACGATCTATACGGAATACTGACATTCAAATGAAGACAATGATGAAAATGTGTATTGACAAGCACTGACACGTTTGTACAAGTTTGCACCTTATTTACTCATTAACGTTGTTAGCTTCTATGGATTCATGAACAATGGAAATTCATCAATTGAAAAAAACACTAATGACTATTATTGGTAACTCAATTGATGGTGTCAAATTTTGAATCCAGCAAGGCAATAATTGAAGTTTCCATGCCTGACAAAGAGGGAGGCTGCAACGGATTGTCAGGAGCAGTCAGGATTGATATTTACTCGTGACTTCACACAATGAACATTCGTGAAGTATTTCTGCTACATCACTACGATAAGTTGTAAATTTACACTTTGTTTGTTGTATGATTTCTTCATGAAATTGCACTCAAAAGAGCAATTTTATTATCAAATGCAGCCTGTTGACTTTTAAATATGAGAATAAGACATCTATTCTGTCCATATTATTTAGAGTTTATTCTCCTAGCAGCCGATCCAGATCCAGAAGCAGGCGAATCACCCAGATTGGGCATGACAGGCGGCATGACAGGCGGCATGACAGGCGGCATGACAGGCGGCATGACAGGCGGCATGACAGGCAGCATGACAGGCAGCATGACAGGCGGCATGACAGGCGGAATGACAGGCAGCATGACAGGCGGCATGACAGGCGGCATGACAGACCTCACAGTGACGAAAATAGCTGACCTGGGAACAATTATGCTTGGATAAGCCCATCATTATTGAACAATATACGTGTCGTTACAAGAAAAAATGTATAAACGTTGACAGTAGGTAGAGGCACCCAAAAAAACACTTGTTTATGATTGCAAAAAAACTCTTAACTATCTAGTTTTACAGATACTGAAGTGTCATGTTTTAACTTACAATCAAATTGTTAATTAAATTTAACCGGTATAGCTGGCAACACCGTTTATTGTAGGTAATGCATTAGTTTACTCCATTGGCCAAGCGTAGACAACATGGCTCGTCCATCAAAATCAAGACATTTCTGACATCCATCTGGCAGGTGGTGCAGCCAGATGTATATCAGCCATATCTTCGTTAGACCAAAGTAATTTTGTCTACGCTATGCCAAGCAGTTAACGGATGCATTATCTGAAAAACGATGTTGCCAGATCTAAGTGTAACATTTAATTTACAAGATAAAATGTAAGTTGAAACTAGACACCTTAGAATCTGGACAACTAGGTAGTGTAGAATTTTTTCTTATAAATAAACAAGGGTTTATTGTGGGTGCTTTAAACTATTGTGAATGTTTGTCCCTCTCTTTTTTTTAAACACTGTATTACTGTCTAAAAATGGATGCCAAGGATATTCGTTCCGGTCAAAATAAAAAATATACTGCAAATTGACGTTGAATAATAAACCTTAGATACATTCCTAGACCTATAAGAATTGCCTCGTGTTTCATTCAAAAAAATTGAATTAAATAAAAAAATATTGTCACTCGACAGGCCCGGTGACTCATTGAAGAAGCCGAGAATCGAGGACTCTTTTAGGCAGTTCACCACGTCGACTAATTGTTATTCATCAGGCATTTCATCCCCATGGGTTTGTTTTAATTTTCAAATACCAACATTTCGTGTTATCTCGTACATGATCAATTATCAGCCCCATTGTATGAGCTAAATAAATGTTTTCAGCGTGCGCATTTGTAACTTGTCATGTTGGGAACGTAATTTTTCTCAACATTTGTGAATCGTCTACTAAACATTGCACGAGTAAATTGTAGTATACAATCTCATGGGGGTAATTTTCTACTCTCAGTTTCATTATTAAAGGTCAGTGTAAACAGTATAGCATCATGAATTCTCAAATATAGCAGATGCCGGAATAAATTTCACTTATTTATCTAGAATTCAACAATTCAAAGTTACTTTTTCTTTTATCTTGACCCATTGTTCAATAGAGAGTTGGTAGAGTTCTCCAACAATATCCATTGGCAGAAAACATCAATTACTGCCCCGAGGTGTACTTGAATAGCGAATATTGTCTTCAGAGAAGCTCACAAAGACTTAGCACATATTATCTGTGTTTTACGAATTTTTTGGAATTTCTTCACATGTCTTTATGTCTGAGCAAATTTTGAATCCTTAAATCCTCATATTGCCTGTTAAACATGCGAGTATCGACTTCTAGGTTTTAAATTTGATATACATTACTTGGCCGACATTTAACACAAATGTATTGTTTTTTTCTTGATGACGCATATCCAAACCAATGACCGAATGCAGCAATTATGACCATGACTTCCAGAACAGCCAACTCCGATTCGGTCTCTTCTGTCGCACTCCATCGGCATCAACAACAATGACAGCAGCTGTAGCATCGTTCCGTATCGGATATCTTAATTTTCTTCCCTGAAACTAGCTCATATAATATTACGCGCAATGGCGTTCTATGTATGTTGAAACACATTGCCCGTCACGATGGGGTGACATAGGGGTTGCGGTGGGATTTGGTTTGTTAGACTACGGGGAAGATAGAGAAGAGAGGCGTGCTCTGTCACAATGGTATGGTGGACTGCGAGGAAGAGTCTCTCATGTCCGGGAGACTTCGACAGAGGAGCCGTTCCAAATGCAGGAAGACTACGATCGAGGGGCAGTTCCAAGGCATGAAACAGACTGGTGACCGTAGAACATTCTGGTTATTTCATAAGTTCAACCAGTAAATTGACTTCTTTTCCTCTTCTTATACTTTTCAAACTACTGGACAAATTACCTAAAACACAAAAAAACATAACTCATTGTGAGCGAAATCACCAGCTTCATTATGTGTAAATTGTAGTCAAATTTCGTTGTTCATCCCAATTCTACAAGTAAATCCAGAAGAAGTAAACCCATAAGCTGGTTGAAATCTCAAAATAGATTGAAGGTTCGTTCTAGATCGATTAGAAGAAAATACTAGTTTGTCCAGGCAATAATGCGACATGCGACCTATAGACTAGTTTCACGAAGTTTTTTTTCCCTCAGTATGGACGCGAATGAGAGGCAGGCACGGAATGAACAGCAGCGAACGAAAATTCGTTAATGGTTACTCTTAGAACGAAAAAACAAATTAGACTTTTCCCACGTAGAATTCAACTATATATGGAAGTATCTTACGGTATTTTAATCTGAACAATATTTCTTGATGGATGATACCAATTATATTTCCTATGAGTTCAAATATCGAGTGAAAATTGATCATTGAAGATTTCTCTTAATCTTCAATCATGCACGAATTTTCTTTCGCTACTGTACAATAAAAGGAAGTCATGGTACAGATGGGATCGGCCCAATACTGCTGCCGCTTCCGGAAACATGCTGGACACAAGCCTTTCTGCAAAGCTCAAATAGTAAAAACGTAACTCTTAAGCGGGAATGAGAGCACAATATGATCCTTATTTTAGCCACTACACGGCAATTTATCTTGCTTTAGCATGACATGAGTAGAGCAGCAAGAGTTTTTCCAATACTCACTGTCCCAACGGAATTTTGTAAGGTTTCATAAAAAGATTTACACGAAAATGGGTCAAACGGTCGGACTGCGCTCACGGTAAAACAAATACTTGACTAGCCCACACTTGAATAATAATTTTTATCTACATGGTTACACAAAAAAACTCTGACATTAAACTTTCATAAGTTCAAAAACTTATTGAACAGAAGAGGTGAAACAGAACCCACATGAAAGATTGTGACCTGAAATTTTATTTCGTAAAACAGATACCTCCCATTTTTATAAATTCCCTCTAATTATAATAATGACATCTGTTTTTTGTAAATGGGTCAACTAACTAGTGAACAGCGTGTTCTCATTGTTGAACAGTACTCCCAAAACAATTTTCGTATCAATGTGAAACGAACATTTATCAATGTGATCAGCACAAGGAGAGCAGCTGACAGCATACTCGACCTAATCAAGGCCCGTCCAGGACGCTCAGGACATGCAAGATCTGAAGAAAACCTCACAAATTAGAACGAAATCATTCAAGAAAACCAATAACGAGGCGTAAAGAAACTGGCTGGGGTTGGGATCAATCGTTAGTCTGCCACGCGCATTACAAGCTCCGATCTTAGGCTGAATCCTTCCCAACTGAACACATCAAAACACTTCTCTAACAATGACAATGAAATAAGATTAAAGTTTTGTCAGTGGATTACTGAATTGTGCGAATGAGAACGATTTGATGCGAACAACTCAACTTTCATCGGTGAGACACATTTATTGAAATCCCTTTATTATTTGATCTGATTCAAGCCTCTTTTCCACCAGAGGCTTTATTATTAAGTAGAAATTTTGTAAATGGAGCTCTCTTAAACCGGTAGAGACGTTTGAGAAGACTGCACTCACCGAAGTGGACAGTTGAATGCTGCATAAGTTTCCATGAAGTGTATGGACCATAATTTTTTGAAGATGCTGATACAGGAAACGAATGCAGAGCAAACACCGAAGCATATATCGTAATGCAAGATAATGTCATGTTTGTCGACACTCACTTCTGATGTTTGGTTCCAAAAAGATGGTGCAACTTCACACACATCTTTACCTGCAATGGCTTGTTTTAGACACCTCTTCGGATACAACGTCATTCCACACCAATCTGAGTTCCCGTGGCCAGTTAGGTACCCTAACTACTCCCTTCTGAATTATTTTCCCTGGGCATACGTCAAACAGAGTATCTTTAATGCAAAATTTGACACAACCAATGCCCTTACGCAAGTTATCCCGGAAGTGATTTCTTCCATTGCCCTATGTGTTCTTGTTGCAGTTCTCAATTTTCCACAAAAATAATTAACCACTCTACTCAGCAGCAGAGTGACCATATCAAGCCTTATGTAGAAACCAAATAAAACTTCAAGACATATCCTTTCATGCGGTACATGTCCCACCTTTCCACGCCAATTAGTTCTTGAGCTACGGGAATTTTCCTTTGACCCGTTTTTTTCGGTGTCACTCTGTCCAATAGTTATTAATGTATTTCTGTGAAGAGACCAAAACACTTGGTTCTCTTTTCCCCAGATCTGAGGGCAATCCTTCGATTAGTGAATAAACCCAAGCGCAATGTTATCTTAGGCTGGAGCGCGTTTAGAGAGTCGACAAAAAGTGAAGCTACAGAGGCAAACTTTGAGACTTCCCAGCAGATTAAATCGTCTGTTAAAATCGGGGTTTTGAGGGAAAGCTTGGAATGCAATAAGAACTAGGCTATGCAATGATCTGGATGAAGAATAAATTCGATGAAATTCAACAATTCAATTTGTAACTTTTGCTGTCCGGGAGAGCTCTTCCGTTAACACTTGTGACTAATCAAAAATATTTATTATTGACCCATGGAAGATTAAATTTGATCAAGAGGTCCATCTCCACTGGAGCTCTGACACGAGTCTTTGTGAGCTCTCCTGTAGGGCGGGGCCCCATGACAGATCCGACTCGCGACATGTTTAAATGATATATAATAAACTTGTTCAATTATTTAGACGTGTTATCAGTTTTAGCTCTAAAGTAGACAGAACGTTGACCATTTATGACATCAGAGGATCATCCACAAATTCTTTTTTTCAAAGGTAAGAAAAACATGCGAGGAGCTTCCGTGCCGCAAAATATAAGCAGCAATTTTTTCGAGACAATATTATCATATATAAATGAGTATTCATGTAACGATCATGCAGATGCAAGAAATCAAATGGCATGAATTGTTCGGGGAACGAGACCTGTGCATGTTTCCTGTCCGGCATCCGATGCCAGAGAATACAAATACCATAAACGGTCAGTTTTTCTGTAAGCATTCATCCTACGATCGAAAGAAGGGGAGATCAGACGGTCAGAAACGCATCCACTGGCCATCAAAATGGTTCTCTGTATTATATATTTGGCGGATATTAGAGAGGTATAGAGGGAGAAGAATACTGGTAAGGTTTCAACTGTTTACGAGCAAATCAGGTAAATATTTCTTCTATATTTACAATAAAGTGACAATTCAAAATCAATTTGAGGAGTGATGGGAGTTACAGTTGATGTAATTAAAATCATTCATGATTTAACAGACCAGTAACTTACGGCAACTCATTTACTTCTGTGAGCTGCACGTGACAATTTTCTTGAATGTGATTGTATCAACACAAGTATTGCAGTTGCAATTCCTAAATCAATTACTGCTTGTATCAATGTAACAAAATGTAAATGAACTTAATTCTTAGGCGACATCAAGAGTGCTAGACAACGGACGGGCGATATCCCAGCCAAGTTAACTACCGTTGAAGCAACTGGTTCAATAACCGCCCGAGCTGACAGAAGTCAAACCGTAACTTCAGATACTAACCACATTTTATATTACGATCAAAGAATTACCAGGTCGAACCCCATCAGAAGCAAAGAACACGAACGACAGCATCGAATAGAGAACAGGTTCAGAAAAAATGACGCCTGCAAAGAGAGGCCTGCGAGACGAAGACCTTATGCCGTTATCGTCGTCGACAGTCAGCTGAAGTTTCGAGGCAAGTTTAAATCTACAGTGCTTCTAAACTTCGTAACAGTGACTATTGGCGGCGTCAACTGCTCAACTTGGAGCTTTATTGAGACAAATCCGGAACTGATGCTTCCCGTCGAGCCTGAATTTAGCGCATAATGGCGAGGTACAATAAATGACGACCAGTCCCTCAGGAGGGGAAGGGGAATGGTTAATCTGATAAACGTTTTTCTTCAGAGATTAAGAAAATTACGTGCTTGGCTATAATGGAGTGAAATGAATTGTTTATTGCCTGTGGAAACTGAAGAAAATAAAGAAACGACAGCAAGTATTTCTGGCGTTCATATAATCATTCTTTTGTCCACCGACACTCGAGCGTTGGTTTGATGTTGTTAAGTTCTTGTCAATGCCTACATGTGACGAGTAGGGACACGAACAATCATAGCAGAGTTATACTCAGTCACGTTGAGGTCATGCTTATGACTTGGAGCTTATTATAAGTGCACACACACACACACAGCGCAGAGAGGACGACTCGAAAAAAATGCCGGCGGTCAAAAGTCTTCGTAAATGATCCCACGTCAGCAAAAAAAAAATAAAAAAATAGGCCTATTGAAAGTATACAATTATTTAATGTAAACGATTGTTGCAGATTATTCTATTGATTTCGTGCTAACTAACAAGAAACTTCAGGATTGAAAAAACGTAGAGACTTCAACAAAAATATTAGTGATTTTAGGAATTTCGGGTCGTTGTTCAACTATGATGGGCTTTTGTTCATTTAAAAGTAACGATGTAAATCATGTTTTATTTTTCATGAGAACTGATGTTGGTCAGCTAGAGACCATTTCTGGCACTCAACTGTAGTTGGAGAGAGCTAAGGGCTCCTAGAGTAGAGTGAGGACTTGAAGCAAGATAAGGTTCTCCGGAATTGATCTTCGTCAGCAATGTTCAGCACTGGAGGTTTCAATGCATCGTGAACGAGTGGGTTCTGATTTACATGTCGAGCAACGAGACTTCGGAGACACGCTGGGCTCCAAAGGACGGAGCAGGCGCCCTTATCTGTCGCCTGAACGCGGCGAATGTCAGAGTTGAACGACAAATTTCACTTCACATGTCGAACAGAAATGAATACGACACTAGGGATAAAGCTCTGGAGAGTTAAGATAACGTATAAAATAGACGCCTTTGAAAGTAATGAGACTCAATGGTTAATATCCTTAATATTTTTATTTATATATATATATATATATTTTAAAAAGAAATTGAAGGGCTCTTCTAGCTCCAACGCCATGGAATATTCATGTTAATCTGAATGACTTGTAAGCAGAACAGCTCGAACGATGGCGCAGCTTTTCTGTGCTCCGACTTCAATTAGTCTTATTCCATTAATCGAACACTCATTTTAAAATCGTTTTCAGATATTGTAATCACAATGTTTGTGTTAGCACAGTCGACTCCACATAATTGATTAAACAATTTGTATTGCTTTGTGAGCGAGTGGGTTCCATGCTGGCCTTTACTCCTAATCGCCTTCCATAGGAGGTTGTGGGCTGTAGGTTCGAGCCCATCTGAGCCTGAGTGAAACATTCTGGCTGGACTCTTAAAGTGATGGGAAGTCACCTCATAAACGCCATGGATCAAAGAGGCTACCAGCTCAAGCTTGGGAAGGAAACTCACAATCGGTTGACCATGTGTGACGAAAAAGTTTTGCCAGAACTTTACCAGAAAGTCACTGAAAAGAGGCTGACAGTACAAGACCAAAATCTGACATTACAATTCCAACCTCCAATACAGGATAAAACAAAGAACGGATACATTGTTCAGTTAGAATGAGTACACATTTGCCACGTGATCTTACCTTACCAGTGCCCAGCGACCACGCGTGTGACATCACCATGCAGTGCGTGATCTTACCTTACCAGCGCCCAGCGACCACGCGCGTGACATCACCATGCAGTGCGTGATCTTACCTTACCAGTGCCAAGCGACCACGCGCGTGACATCACCATGCAGTGCGTGATCTTACCTTACCAGTGCCCAGCGACCACGCGTGTGACATCACCATGCAGTGCGTGATCTTACCTTACCAGCGCC
>SDVV010035520.1:0-11051 GCA_016164225.1 Gammarus roeselii
CAACAACACCCCAATTCCCATATCCCCTCTTCCATTTCTTTTTTCTTCCTTGTCCCTCCCGTCACAACCTCCATTATCCACAACCCAGTCAAGAGATTGAGGCTCGTGGCCAGACAGGATCCCCATTACTCTATCCGACGTCTTACATGAGGGCTCTCTAACGCAATCTGCCCTCTCGCCTCTCTGCTACCCTCTCGCCTCTGCCCTACCCTCTCGCCTCTGCCCTCTGGCACTTTTGCCACACACTGACCTCTGGTTCCACTGTAACACTCTGTTTGTCTAGACCCTCAGCAAAACACCGTCCTCTGGTCCCTCTGCCACCTTCTGCTGTCTAGACCCTCATCAAAACTTCGTCCTCTGGTCCCTCTGCCACACTCTGCTGTCTAGACCCTCAGCAAAACTCCGCCCTCTGGCCCCTCTGCCACACTCTGTGTGCTAGTCCCTCTGGCCCTCAGGTCGTCATTGCCTGTCGGACGAGATGGAAAAGAGGAAGACTGCATTTTTAACGATAATTGAATTGTGTATTCTTAAATAATTACCGAACAATATTTGTAAATGTAGAGAGATGCTATACATTGCCTGTAGATGGAAAGGGGTGAATCGTATGGGCAATGATACGTACTGATCAATGTAGCAGTTTAATTCCTTGTCAACATTACTGTTTTATGGTAAAAATTAATCCAGCATCGTTGGAATTCACGACGTGCACTTCAACGGAGAACGTCAGTTCAGTATTCAAATATAGAGAACACATTAGTATGATCGTCATTCCAAGTCATTAACACTTATACACCTAGTGTGTAAATGAAGAATAAACAATTGCACCAGTTACTCGAATAGATGATTCAAATAGAATTGGTACAGATCTGTACGTCAAAAAATATTTGCTAAATTATTTGAAGAAATAATGTTGACCAACTTACATGATAGGACGCGCAACTTCAGCACCCTAACAAACGCAAACAAGCCATCCTTTCAAATTTGCGCCGGTTTATTTCAAATAATTTGATATCAACAACATTCGAGACCAAGAATATTGCATTGTTTGCGTTTACTCGACAACAGGAGGTCTGTGGGGTCCTCCCAACGGTGTCGGTGCTGCAGCTGCTGGCATTGACGATCATTTGAGAGGCAGCTAAAGATCTTGTCCTTATAATGCATCAACAAAGATCATTCGTGAACGAAGGATCTTATCCGGATAAAACATCTACAAAGATAATTAGAGGTGCTGCTAAGAATCTTGTCTTCATAATTCGAAGACAAGCGGTTCAAGAAACAACAACATCCACTGTGCAAAGATAATTCGTTTGCAAAAGTTTTTGTCTGAATATCAAAGTCCTGCTCCTTGCAAATGGAAGTGTTTTGGGATGCAGTCGAAACATATTCTCAATAACAAACTCTGACATTCCACTGGCAACAATATGAATCTTATAAAAGTCAAACTTTTTTGATGCACGGTATCTATTGTAAGCAAACCAATATCGAGGAACTATTTTGGAGAAGAACATTGCCTTTGAAGGGCTGAGGAGCAAACTGGTGTAACCACATCAGCTGTTCTATGTTATTTATACGAGAACCCGAATGCAGTGATGTAACTCTGCATCTTAGGAAAGCATTTGTCATATTTTTTATACGCATATATTCTTACCCAAACATTGATAGCTCTCTGAATTATACAGGGTTGGACGCACTGTAAATATGAATTGTACAGGTTTGGACGTATCTTTAAATTAAATTAATCTGAATCTTATCATTCAGGACTCAGTTTCATTTCAATCGTTTGTCTGTCAGCCGTGTCAGATGCCAAGCCAGCATCATCTCTATATCGTCAGGCAAAAGTCGATACCTCGATCTGTTTCACTGGACGAAGCCAACGGGCATCAGATAAATTTTTAACTCGAGATCACATCAAAGTTTGTCACATACAGAAACACTTCAGTAGTGTCTGAATTGAAGAAACGAAAATTATTTTTGAAAATCCATTACGATTATTCTTCCATTCACAGGACGCCGCTTTCACCCTTTACTACAGTATGACGAATTTCCAAGATGGGTGATGCCACAGTATTGTGAAGCTTTTTTACTGTACCGTAGGAGCTACCAGGTTATTGTGAAGTTCCTTTACTGTACCGTGGGTGCTGCCACAGTATTGTGAAGCTCTTTTACTGTGCCGTGGGAGCAACCAGGTTATCGTGAAGTTCCTTTACTGTACCGTGGGTGATGCCACAGTAATTTGAAGCTTCTTCACTGTGCCGTGGGAGCTACCAGGTTATTGTGAAGCTCCTTTTCTGTACCGTGGGTGATGCCACAGTATTGTGAAGCTCCTTTACTGTACCGTGGGAGCAACCAGGTTATTATGAAGCTCCTTTACTGTACCGTGGGTGATGCCACAGTATTGTGAAGCTCCTTTACTGTACCGTGAGAGCTACCAGGTTATTGTGAAGTTCCTTTACTGTACCGTGGGTGATGCCACAGTATTGTGAAGCTCCTTTACTGTACCGTGGGAGCAACCAGGTTATTGTGAAGCTCCTTTACTGTACCGTGGGTGATGCCACTGTATTGTGAAGCTCCTTTACTGTACCGTGGGAGCTACCAGGTTATTGTGAAGTTCCTTTACTGTACCGTGGGTGCTGCTACAGTATTGCGAAGCTCCTCCACTGTACCGTGTGAGCTACCAGGTTATTGTGAAGTTCCTTTACTGTACCGTGGGTGCTGCTATAGTTTGGTGATGCTCCTTTACTGTACCGTGGGAGCTACCAGGTTATTGTGAAGCTCCTTTACTCTGCCGTGGGTGCTGCGAGCAACATTTATATTTGTTTCATGCGACGGGATTTGCATGAATATCTTGTTAGACGTCCCCCTCAGAGCCCGGTCAGTCTGAGGAGTCGTTCCCGTTCCAACCAGCTTTTTAACTTCTATTGTTATATTTGATCTTCTGTTCATCCACCAAGCACTGTTTCAATCTTTTATTTATCTTTCCCTGCTGTAAGCAAATCCAGAAGCCTTGCACAAGCTTTACCCGACAGTCTCATAGACAAAGAACTTGCATGACAGATGTTTAGTGTTTTACGAAAGTTTCAATGGACCTTTCCCAATAATCTGAAGGTCAATAGAAGAACTTCATGCAGTTTACAGAACTCAATAACTATTCTGCCTCTCTCTGACTAAACAAGAAGTATAATATTCATGGAAATGTAAACAATGACACTTATATGTGAGAAAATTAATCTGGGGAGTTTGCTCCGAATATTTCACTACCTCACATCTTTACAACAATTTGAGCTCCTCCCGAGGTTGCACGTGAACATTACTGGGCAGGTTACAGTAGCTAAACACATTTTCCATTACGCTGTCTGAGTTACAAAAATTTCTTCCCTACGTGTGAATGAACCATCTTGTTTTAATGCGTGATGGTCATTCAACCTGACACACTTGTTTACACTAAGTAGAAGCCCTATGACAATTGTTGAACGGAAGAGTTAGTTCTTTTTCAATAAGTGTCTGGTTGAACTAGCGATTCCAGGCTAAAAATGGGATGCATGAATGTAGGCAAACGATAACATTGAGATACTGCAAATATCAAAATAAAGGCTGCCAGTGAGTTTTTGATCTAGCAGAGAATACTGACTTAGATGCTGGTCTAAGTGTAACACTATTCGTGACATAAGTTTTAAATCTGCTTATAGTGACGATATAACGAATTCGATGTCATAAAAACTTGTATGCTTCTGAAACATGACTCATCTTACTTCCCCTATAATTTCTCGGCTTTCGTTCATGTTTTCCTACTACGGTGGGGTTGACCTCATTTTTTCCTTCAACCGTGGGGTTGGATTCGCAACATAAATAAATCCACATGCCATAAAAAAATAGTTTGAAATTATTTCAGTTCTCTTTTCAGAAGATTATATTGTTTTCGTGAAAAAAATCCAGTTGTTTCCCGTTCAAGTTCAAGATACGCTTACAGCTCACCAAAATACTCAGCCGGCAACACATGCTCCGACTCATCTATATTCATGTACAACCCTAACTCAGTTATTATTCAGATCTGCATGTTTGGAGCACTTCCTGATACAAGAATTCTCATCGCCATCTGCGTTGAAAATTCACACTGCGACCATCAAAGAAGGGATCACTTATTTAAATCCTCCTCCTCTTGTACGAGGAAAAGTTTCGCCTTTCAACAACTGGCGTAAGCGGAAATCATCAACGTTTTTCTTGAATGTCAAAGGAATCTTTTTTCTGCAACATTCGCTGTATGGAAGTTAGTTGGCCTTCGCCCATCCCCATTTTTATTTTTTTAGGGAAAGAGGAGGGTGTTTAGAGGTGAGGGAGAAAGGAGGGTGTCCTCTTACATCATGCGTCGGGCCATTCAAATGCAGATGAGACAAGCGCACTCTAAGCGTCCGTCTACGTCCCTTCACCAGCTGTTGATGCTGATCTCCTGCTGGTCGTTTAGCGAAGTTCTTTTCATGAAGTGCAAAAAGATCGAACGACAGATCACTGCTTCAGCGAGCAAAATCGTGTGAGCAGTCAAGATGCGAGAGTGTTCGACTGCTTGCTATTACTCACAGGTCAACAATGTACATTGTTCACTCGTCAGGCGTTGATTTTTTTTATTTGATTTGAGCCTCATTTCCACCAGAGCCTCAACGTGAGTCATAGTAGGCTCCCCCGTAGGGTGCGACCGTCGTTGATTCAGGTAAGTTCGCACGACCTCGCGTGCGAAAATATTAGTCATGTCAAGATGAAGTCAGTACATATTTCAATTGTGGCATACTCGCGTACTAGAGCGTACGAGAGAGTAAAGAGTTAACGCGTATCTTCGTAAAATGTGTTGTTATTTCTGCGCGTAATGGGGTGGAGAGACCACCTCACTTGCACAGGTTTTTGGGGTTTAGACAGCTTCGTATAGTTTGGTGTGTTTTCCGAAAGCGATAAGCTTCTTACGGTAGGCTGGGTCCGTGAGTAGTCTTTGTAGGTCAGGCATTGATTTATGTATTTTCTTAAAAAAAAGATTGTATTATTCTTCTTTGAGCGCTTGATTTTTTTTGTCGACCTCATGCACGTAGTAACTTGTAAAGCAATTTGTTTCTTCCCTTCTCACTTCTTCATATGTCGAATTAAATATTCGAAATCAATTGTGAATATTTTTGATACAAGTTGGTTCGTGAAATTAGCACTTTCCCAATTAGACAGAAAGTAACTACTACTAACACTTTGAGAATTAATGCACTTTACCCTCTTAATTTAGAATTATTCATCAAATATCCCTCCCCAGAGATACATTTATTCTAATATACAGCACGCGGACAGAAAACTTCCCCGACCTAAACGCCATAACTGATAGAATGTAACTAATTATTAATGATAGTAGAGAGGAGCGAACATGCCACTGGTAAGCGTCTCATTGATCCATCACAATGCCAGTTCGGGCTCGTCTGTGTAGGGAGTACAGAAAGGGGCCAGCTAGGATAAGGTGCAGTAAACACCCAAAAGCTCATTGAAAGAGGAATGTTTCAATATTTCCGATAAATTCTAACAACAAAACAAGATCACATGAGCTAGGTTATGATGTGAACATGTAGGATATAATGAGAAAATGTAAATGTTATTATATTGTGAGCCCGAATTTAATACATTTTATTGCTTATATATCTGTCCAATGTCTTTTAGCGTGTTTTAATTTGAACTTATGGTAACACTTGCATCTGCAAATAACATACATAACATCATTGAGGTGGACGGTTTATATGTTCCGATATTTCAGACTTTTCTTGAACGCCATCCAGATTCGTTGACCAGCTATGATTTCCTCCGCCATGTCCCCCTCCCCCACCCACAGTATTTCCTTGTCCTTCCCTGGGGATGTTAGCAGTAATTGACAGCGTTCCCCATGGACCTGTTCCAAAGGGTGAGGTGCGGTCCAGAATCTGTGCAAGTTACACCTATCCCTCTCTAAATCACAGGAATTTTTCTTCAACAGATCCAATCTTCACTCACACAACGATTGGATCCACAATGCTGTACAATTTATTGTCATATTTTAAGTCTCATTTTTTACTGATTAGCTGTTGACGTACAGGTCTTCAATTGAGGTTGAAATCTTGGGTTTCGCGCCCGTTTCAAATATCGGGAGATTTCTGGTTTGAACCGAACCTGAATACTGATGCTCTTCCGTCAAAGACCCAGATTTAGATGCCGGGAATTAGTTAGTTATGGTTGTCATCATAGCATTTGGTCTTAGTTTCCTAGGATTTGGCTAAGTGAGATTTGATTACCTAGAAATTAACTGCCAGTAAATATTTCTGCCTAGATTATCTAAGTACGATTTGGTTACCTACAAATTGGCTACCTAAAACTTAGCTACCTGGGATTTGGCTATCTAGGATTTGGCTATTGATAATAGTCATGAAATTCGTTTAATGACTGTGTACATTATTTTAATAATATCAATTACTTTATAACATAATACACTTTGCACACAAAGAAGGCACCACCATATAAGAGTTGTTTTATGCACAAAAAACTCTGATGTATACCGAAAAAAAAAATCCTAAAGCAACAGATAATTTCTGTAATGTCACCAACAGGCATAGGCTGTTTTTATTTGGCTAAATCTCGTAATTACGGCAACTTTGAGGACCGAAGGCCTGAGGCTGTTTTGTATTCATCACAAAACATTAGAGAAGGTGGCAGCCTACAAATCTCCCATTGAAAGTTGGGTCTTCTTGTAATATAAGTTGTCGGGCCATCTAGCTGGGGTTAAGGGAGGGAAGGGAGTTGAAACGTGGCAAAAAGAGAATGGAAAATAGTTCCTACTGGCTCTGACATGAAAAGATGTTCATGAAAATGGAGGGAAGGAGAGGAGATGGGAAACTGTAGGAATGGATGTGCATGATGGATGTGCGATGGATGTGCTTGTGTGTGAAAGTTGTTACTTTTTTGTTAAATTGAATTGTTTCTTAGTGGATATTTTGACGTTGTGATTTTGATTTGATTTGATCCTCAGTTCCACCAGAGCCTCAACGCGACGAGTCATAATAGGCTACCCCGTAGGGCTCGATAATCGTGGATTCCGGTAGGCTCGCACGACTAAGTGTACGAGAAAATAACGTTTTCAAAGTTAGAAAAACTTGAAAATTTTAGCAATGTCAGACGCACGCTGGTGTGCTTAAGAAAAACGCTTAGACGAAACGGACTTCCGCTTCCAATTATTTAGAACTTCATGAGTAATATGAACGTACGCTAGTGCGTACAGGTAGCATCGTCGAGACTAGTACAAGGCTTACGGCTACACGGACAAAGTCAGCTCCGACAGCAACGCATCACAACCTTGACCGCCACGTGGTCTATGTCGACCACAGTACACTTCATTTATTCAGGTAAGATTCAGACGGAACGATTTCTCGCCTCCGGTCATTTAGAACTTCAAGAGTAATATGTACGCACGCTTGTGCGCACAGGCATCATCGTTGGTAGTGGTAAAAGGTTTACGGCTGCACGGACAAAGTCAGCTCAGACAGCAACGCAACACAATGTTTACAGCTACGCGGTCTAGTTAAGTTGAGGTACAATATAATTATTCAGGTAAGATAAAGACTCAGACGAAACGAATTACCGCCACTAACCACTCAGAATTCCAAGAGCAATATGCACGCACGCCAGTGCGCACAAATATTATCGTCGAAATTGGTACTAGGTCTATAGCTTCACGGATTAGATCAACTCCAACCACAACACGTCACAAGGTTTATAGCTACGCAGTCCAGATCAACCTCAGAAACTACATATGGTCCGTGAACGCGCGAGCGAGCACAGACTCTGAAGAAAAAACACCTATTCACAAAATCACAAACAGAAACTCCTGCACAAGTTTACTAGCATTGTTATACACGACAAAATTGTAGATCGTGAAGAAGAAAGTAAGAGCAGGTTCGTCTCGGGCAGAAAAACTGCTTGGATTATTGATTTTGCCCTTATTATTTAAGGGGATAGGGTGGGGGGGCGCAGAGGTCCCCTGGGTTCCAATAGAGCCCGACAAATCCTGGAGGGTAACCCAAGTCCCCCGGGAAATTTCCCGAGCTCCCCGGGTCCTTCGACACCCCTAGTCTCCACTCATCTCGGCTAGTCTCGAATCATTTCGTCCAGTCTCGGCTCGTCGCGACAGACTCGACTCGCCTCAACATGTTTCTACTGATCTCGACCAGCCTCGACGCGACCCTCGCCCTCTGCGCCAGTAATCCGCGGACTGTAATGGTTAATTGTTCTACTCAAGCATTTCCCATATATACAATTTTCTGTGTGTGGGTTTTACAGCGTCGGGAGGGAAAAACAGGAGTCCCAGGATTCTGAGAGGCCTCAAGCGGGTCCCAAAGTTTCTCAAGAAGGTCCCACAGGGTCTCAATGGTGCCCCAAAGGGCCCCGGAAGCGTCCAAGTAGGTCCTCCGAAATCCTCCTGTTTTTCCAAGTCCCCCGGTTTCCAAAAACCCATGGGTCCCTTAAATCCCGCCAGTACCCCCTCCCGGGTCACCTAGTCTCAACCAGCCTCGATTCGTCTACGACTCGTCACCTCGCCAGTTGACTCGTCTACACTCGCCTCAAACTGCCTCGACTCACCTCGTCCCCTCCACGCACAGTGTCGTTCAAGACATTCACTCTTTAAGGTCAACATCAACGTTATTTCACCATTTAGCCATCAAAACGGCTAGCTGTGCTCGGACATTTGTAAGGCGACCGGGAGAGCGCAAATTCTCCCACCGTAGGTTGGACTACACCAACTAACACACAACATGGTTTACCTAAGGCCTCTGCGAGCGTCTAACGATACATAATTATATAACATCCAAAATTGATCATCATGAAAAAATGGCGCAGATAAATAATAGAGCCCACGAAATAAGAAATATTAAAATACTAAAATGAAGTGTTAATGACCTATAAAATTAATAATCATCTATCCACGCCAATTTGACATTCTGACAACTAATTTTTCCAATCGAGGACAAGGACAAACAGTGAACAATTCCACTTCATTTTCGTATTAAATATTTATTAAACGATTGAGATGGAAATAAAAGCAGAGGACGATTATTTGAATGGCAGGTGTGACAGGTTGCGACAGCTGCTGCCCAGAACCGGTCAAAAACTACTGTTACTTAATGTACCTTATGAGTATCTTTGTCCAACTCTACCTTGCATCGCTTGGATGTAGCAAAGAAAAATGTGTTGAGATACTTTAGCTAGTCCAGCGATGCTCCTGAGCGAGGGAAATTGAGAAACAAAAACAGAAATGGTGACCGTGCGACATTGAGAGGTTAGCTTGGTGGAACACCTTGACGTATACGATCACGTGACGGCCAGTTCTCGTCTTAACTCACGTGGCACGTCCGTGTGAGCTAATGCATTCATGTCCAACACTTTTCCCCATTATTACCCCAATGTTACTGCTTAATACACCTCACATATCCTTTGAAATTACTTTCCTTGTCTTGTAGGGTTTACGTTACTTGTCCTTTGAGGTCGCATCACAAGTCTTTAGAGGTCACCTTGAGGTCATTCATTGTGCCCCACAGCAGCGCCCTTACTCAGCATGCCTGGCCTCGTTATCAAGTTCCATCCCAAATGTTGTTCTCGAGCTCTTTAAGTAATAGGACAGGTAATGTCCCTAATGACTACGTATAAATTTGTAGAGCCACAAAAAAGTGAAGCAACATGAAAGGCGTGTTCATTTTAACAGGACTTTTCCATAGCCCATAAACTACGATGGCATTTAATGATGGCCCAAACCACCGTGCCAAGGATCCATATTGTCGGCCTCAAAGTCGTATGACTTCAAAGTTGGGTAATTTAAGGACTCGAGTTCGTACCAATTAGGCAATTATCTTACATCGAATGACTGCGCTGCAGTCCCGCTTCACGTGATTAAAACAGACCCGCACGAATAAATGATGACCTTAATGCATCTAAGAATCTCTTTAAGTAAGTTCACTTCAAGGAATTAACTAAACATTATTAAAATTCATCATTTGTATCGGTGGTATGTTACAATTTTCTCATTCCACAAACAGCATGTGTCATGATTATGGTATGATATTACATATCTGTATTAACCAGACAACATAGTGAGTTGTTAAAATAAAATCACAGTCGTGCTGGATGTGTTAGCTCTGCCGGATGTTTCAACCATGCACAATTGTCAGACTGATATCCTGTTCCAGCTCTTTTCAAACCGTTGACGAATAGCACATTTCAACGATATCAATGCGGACTTATATAAAAGAGAATATGTAAAAAATGAAATCACAATTCCATAAAAAGGATAATAATAATATTTGGTTTTCAAGTTTTCTATTTGTCAAGCATGCATGTATGCAAGACCGAACCCAATCGACAATCCCTGTTCTGCAACGCATCCCAGCTAGGGACGATCTCAGTTCTGAAACACGTCTCAGCTAGGTTTGGTCTCTGTTCTGCAACACGTCTCAGCTAGGTTTGGTCTCTGTTCTGCAACACGTCTCAGCTCGGTTTGGTCTCTGTTCTGCAACACGTCTCAGCTAGGATTGGCCTCTGTTCTGCAACACGTCTCAGCTAGGTTTGGTCTCTGTTCTGCAAAACGTCTCAGCTAGGTTTGGTCTCAGTTCTGCAACACGTCTCAGGTATGGTTTGGTCTCTGTTCTGCAACACGTCTCAGCTCGGTTTGGTCTCTGTTCTGCAACACGTCTCAGCTATGTTTGGTCTCTGTTCTGCAACACGTCTCAGCTAGGTTTGGTCTCTGTTCTGCAACACGTCTCAGCTAGGAAGCCTTAACGCGAGTCATCGCAAGCTCCCCGTAGGGGCCTCAGCTAAGATTGGGCCACTGCAGCCCTCGATTACACACTCTAGTGGCATGCCGTATACAATCACTCCCAAGGGTCGAAAACTTCCCCAGTCGTTTCATTTTCCCAAAGTTTCCCTCACAAAAAGGCCTAAGTTTTTGTCAAACTTCAACAAACTTTATAAAATGTGAATACTTTGGTCGGTATTGGTATCCGCAAGAGTAATGTATATAT
>SDVV010035521.1:0-11050 GCA_016164225.1 Gammarus roeselii
CATCAGGCAGCTATATTAATAAGAAAGAGCAGTTTGCCTTCAACTCGAGCACAGCATCAGGCAGCTATATTAATAAGAAAGAGCAGTTTGCCTTCAACTCGAGCACAGCATCAGGCAGCTATATTAATAAGAAAGAGCAGTTTGCCTTCAACTCGAGCACAGCATCAGGCAGCTATATTAATAAGAAAGAGCAGTTTGCCTTCAACTCGAGCACAGCATCAGGCAGCTATATTAATAAGAAAGAGCAGTTTGCCTTCAACTCGAGCACAGCATCAGGCAGCTATATTAATAAGAAAGAGCAGTTTGCCTTCAACTCGAGCACAGCATCAGGCAGCTATATTAATATGAGAGAGCAGTTTGCCTCCACTGTTTGCTCATCCTTGGCCATGAGTGGTGGTCCAGCACTTGCAACGAGGGACGCAATACTGCCAACTACGATACGCTTAATGCAACCAACGATTATAAACAAGCATAAGGATGCTCCACACCGATCCCTATTGATGCATAATTATTCGTGGTCAACAATGGAGTCCTGCTGCAAACTCTTACACCCAACGTAACCAGTACTTGCATAAATTGAACCCTCATTTTATTTCAGTGTTCATTGATTTATCAATTTCAGCTCGTGTAGACGATTCATTCATCATAGGAGCTCCCCTGCGTTCTCTTCATATTCCTGCTCAAACTTTTAAATATGCGACCTCAAGTTGAGAACATTCAGCGGATTCCATCGCTTTTGCATTAAACCATGAACCGAATTTGTTTGATCAGATTTGGAAGCGCGGCTTTTCATTTAAGGGAACTTCCAACGCCTCGCACCCTTGTCAAGTATTTGTTTGTATGTTATAAAATGAAGTTATATGCGTATAGTGCCACTTTTCTATAGAATAATACTTCACTCAATAAATTTACGGGGAGCATAGAAGTTTTGTTGGCTGGTGACGGAGTTTAGTGAATGTGCGAGTTGAAGAAGCTGAGAGTTTAAGTGTGTAAATGTAAAGTTATGAGATGTTTCTTGAATGATGATGCGGCGATGATCACCGTCGTTGATGCAGCTCATGCGATCGTTGATGCGGTGAGCTGAAGCTGAATCAGAGTTGTTGGAGGAAGATTAATGTTGGAAGTGCCTGGGATCTCATGCGTAGTAGATTGGACAAGAGGAAACTGGGGTGAATTGTTGAGTGCAGGAAGTGTGTTTAGTGTTGGCTGTCGGGTGTAATAAGGTGCAAGACCTCGGGTGTGGACACAAAAAGAGGGTTGTTCAAAAGGATAGTCGTTCCAACAGTGATCTACAGAGCTGAGACGTAGGGGGTGAGATGAGAAGAATAAGATTTTTTAATAGGAATTGTTTCAAGGGATGCTCGGAGTGACAGGGATTAGTGAATACATAACAGCGATGTTCGAAGTAGAACGCAGATGCTGATGAAGTGAGCTGACAAAGAAGATTTGCATGTTTAGAAGTCGATCGTACGCATGAACAGGACGAATCATCAGTGATCGGTGAAAAGTGTGTTAGGCCTAGTCCAACAGGAATACTGAAATATGCATAGATGACGTAAAGCAGGCATTGTGGAGAAGATAATCAGTGTAGAGGCTGCAAGAAAGAGTGAAATAGAGAGGCAGTTATCAAATCCAGCCACTGGAATTGATAACTCCAGCCGCTTATCAACTCCAGTGGCTGGAGTTGATAAGTTTCGACTCGGCCCTGATGCGCTTTCACGCGCTCGACTGTCTCGCTAAGAAACAGGATGGACGTGTCTGACGAAGGGCCATGCAACCACGACGAAGAAGAGGTAAACCGGTGAAAGCTGCCAGGCCCTACAACTGACACCAATCTCTGATCTCACTCCGGTCCGAACTGTATCCAGGCCCCGCAACTGACACCAATCTCTGATCTCACTCTGGTCCGAAGTGTATCCAGGCCCCGCAACTGACACCAATCTCTGATCTCACTCTGGTCCGAAGTGTATCCAGGCCCCGCAACTGACACCAATCTCTGATCTCACTCTGGTCCGAAGTGTATCCAGGCCCCGCAACTGACACCAATCTCTGATCTCACTCTGGTCCGAAGTGTATCCAGGCCCCGCAACTGACACCAATCTCTGATCTCACTCTGGTCCGAAGTGTATCCAGGCCCCGCAACTGACACCAATCTCTGATCTCACTCTGGTCCGAAGTGTATCCAGGCCCCGCAACTGACACCAATCTCTGATCTCACTCTGGTCCGAAGTGTATCCAGGCCCCGCAACTGACACCAATCTCTGATCTCACTCTGGTCCGAAGTGTATCCAGGCCCCGCAACTGACACCAATCTCTGATCTCACTCTGGTCCGAAGTGTATCCAGGCCCCGCAACTGACACCAATCTCTGATCTCACTCTGGTCCGAAGTGTATGTTATGAGCTCCTGGACAGACCCTTCAGCGCTGGAGGGATAAGTGTTGATTGTGGGCGACTCCTTAGACAAGTGAAATGTGATGTGCGAATTCATGTTAAAATAGGCCTTGCCTCTGTGTCTGTGTGGAATTCATGTTAGGGGTTTAACCTTATAACTGCAAGACTGGGCAAAACCCTCGATCTGGTAACGGCTTAGATTACTGGTGTGAGCTGTCACGAACCGAATACGTGGTTTCGTGAGTAATTGAAATATATTTCATAATAAAAACGTGGCATTTGACTCACTTGCATATAATTTAATTTTATGTTATCCAGGGGTTGATCACTTCGTAAATTTATGTGCAGTTTGCAATTTATTTGCTGCTCCGAGTCTAACTAAGCCAATTGAAGGTGGCTCGTCTCGTTATCATTGGGCGGACCATTTCATTCTGGCCTCAACCTCAGCCGTCTACGTTCTGGTGGATCTTCTCTCACCTCGATTTATTACCTTCCGTTGAGCGGTTGAGCAGGTCTGTGTCAGGCCTGGGTAGCCCCGTTCTAAAAGATTTCCAGCAATGACAGCGCTCTACAATTATCCAGACCAGTTTACTGTCTCTGAGATAATACAATCTTGAATCGAATATTCTGATTAGTAAAGCTCTCCGATTTCGGCAGTCTAATTTTTTCGTTTTTTAAACTCACTTCTGTGTATACACTATTTTGACACTTAGAAGACCTGGCCGTTTAGTATTCAAAAAATGACCGAGAATTCATTCCCAGAGAAACCACTTTATTAAGGAAACCCAACACAGCTTCAGAAGCCAACTTAGCTGCTTGTCCAATTTCCGGAACTTCTTCAAAAAGGTCATCGAGATATACGATGAAACCAAAGCTGTCGACCTTATTTATATCAACTTTCAAAAAGCATTTCATAAAGTCTCCCATAAACACCTACGGAAAAATGTGGAGGCACTTGGTATAACTGGAAAAGTGGCCAGGTGGCTCCAGAATTGCACATTCTCTTGATAACCTATATAAATTATCTTGACACCGACATCGTTAGCAAGTAATCAAAATTTACTGACGACACTAAACTCTGACATGAAACGGACTGTGAACTATCCGAATGGATCTTAATAAACTAGTGGACTATTCTGATAAATGGCAAAATATTTCTAATCTCGAAAAATGCACATTGGATCACAAAGTCATATTTTGCTTCCGTGATGGCAGGCCAACATATGATTGAGGTCGACCAACTACGAGACCTTGAAATATTGATCACCAAATATCTCAAGTGGAAGCTAGCTACATGAAAGGCGAAAAAGTCTTATGCTTTGTATCCAGAAATTTTCACTACAAGTCCAGGAACATCGTGCTTACGTTATATACTTCACTTGTCAGACCATAAATGGAATTTGCAGTACAATTTTGGTCCACTCCCCTAAGAGGTGATATTGAGTGCCCTACAGGGGAGCGTGCGATGACTCACGTTGAGGCTTCGGTGGAAATGAGGCCCAAATCAAATCAAAAGTGTTCAGCACCGAGCGACACAAATGATTCCGGAACTAAGAAATACGACATATCCGCAAAGACTCGACGATCTTGAACTGATATCACTTGAAAGAAGACGACTTAGAGGTCAGGTAATGCAAACCTTGAAATACCTAAATATGTGTATTAGAACTAGCCCTGAAGGCCTCTTTGATCGAGATTATAAGCCAAAGAACAGAAATAATGGACAAAAACTGCAGCTAAAACCACTCAAAACATTAGTGGCCGATAACTTCCTTCAAATCAATATACCAACAATATGGAACGTTTACCTCGTGATGTAGTAAACAATAATAACGTGAACAACTGCAAAAGTGGCTTCGACAAACACTGGGAAACTAATCCACCCCTACTAAGAAATGTGGCGTTATGACTATTTCCGTCAAGGTGGCAACTTTTTCCGTTACAGCCTTCAGCATCCGGCAGCCCATCAACGATGGGCACCACAGCTAGGCTGGGCCAGTTGTATTGCAAATTCAATTTTGGAGTACTGCTAGAATGGACTCTTATGCTCGTTCCAGGCCCACTGCTACTACTATATCATATATTGAGCTTAGAGCAGGAAAACTGGGAATGTTTCAGCTAAATTCTGGTATCCCTCAATCGTTCCTGAATAAGTTATGCATTGTGCCCGCCATTGCCTCGTATTTCTCCAGTAATTGCATTGCAATACTCCAGAAATTGCCTTGTATTTTTTCAGATATTTCAGCAATTGCTGAACACCCTACCACAAATCTCTTCAGCAATTGCATCGTACGTCGACAAAAATTGCCTTCAACTGTTTGTCCAGCTCTGAAATTTACAATCAATTGTGTATTGTTGTGCTTATAATAATAGCCTTTGTTTAAAACCAGCAATATTTTTTTCATCAAAAAAATATCCATGCATTAAACTAGCAAGCTTTTCCAGTCTGCAGCAGCACAGCACAACACAACGATGTCAGCAGTAGAGTTGCGCAGTGTCATTACTTGCATGTCGTGTGCAGTGTCAGCAACAGCTCAGTATTGTCAGCAGTTTAGTTGCCCCGTGCCAGCAATTGCTTCGTACAGTGTCAGCAACAGCACATCAGAGTACTGTCAGCGGCTGAGTTGCACCCCGCCAGCAAGTGATCTTACTGTCAACAACTCTTGTGCATTTTTATGCAAGTGACTGTCCCCGTTATCCTCATCCTCCGCGATGCATATCATTCAGGCCTAACAAGAACACTCACATGCACGGTGGGCACAGGTGCTGCACATTCCACCCACTTTCGGCTGGGACGGGCGTGTAGGCGTGAGGGTGGCGCTGGGAAGAGGAGAAGGAGGAGAGTGTTGTAGGAAGTGTGTCGTGCCAAGAGGGGCCTGCCCCTAAAATAGACGGTGATAGCAGCGAGGGGCTACCGCACCCTCACCAACCCCTCCCTCTTTTGTTGCTGAACACCCTTCTCCCAACTCCCCCACAGATGGTTGCAAGCTCCACCTAAGTAGTTTGCAAATATTCGTGGAAGTTGGAAGGAACCTGTTAACTGGGAGGCATCTTTTAACTGGAAGGCACCTGCCAACTGGAAGGTACCTGGTGTCTGGAAAAAATCTTCTAATTTAAAAGAACCTGCCAACTGGAAGGCACCTGCTAATCGGAAGGTACCTACTGACTGGAAGGTACCTGTTGGCTAGAAGGCACCTGCTGACTGGAAGTCACCTTCTGACTGGAAAGCCCCTACTGACTACTAACAATATGTAAATTGTTCCATTCTGTAATTGTTCTCGTGACCCCTGTTCACGTGGCCTGGAGGCCGTCGAAACGTCCTCCATGCTGGGCCTTTATGAGGACACAGCGGCCGAGGGGAGTCTAATGCAGAGGCTCTACAAACGACGCCCGCTCTTTGCTGCTAACATGTGGTATGCAGTGCGTTTCCCCCTCAACTGTGATACAAGAAGCCAAAAAATCAAGGGGCCATCCCCTCCTACAAGGACATCATGTCTGGTGGATTTTCAGGCTTTGTGATGTTGCTCTTTTTGACATCTTCTAACTTTGGCTGTGCACTTTACTGGTTGTTAGAAATGACCCAGTCCCATATATTCATACAGCCTGAGTGGGAGAATTTGAGCAAGTCTTTTAATCCCACCAAGTATTCGTACGCAGAAAGCGCAACGTAGCGTACGACCATGTCATTGAACTACGCGTCCATCACAGTTACAGAGAACGATGACATGAGACCGATATTGCTCTGATGTTGTAGTACAAATATTCCATAACCAGCTGCCCCATCCACTGCTCCCTAACTAAAGAGCTCTGAGTGCACTGGGATGCCTTTATCAGAGAGGGAGTGTCGCTCACTGTTGAGGTTAGTAGCAGCGACACCAGCAGGATCTGATGGCAATTGGTGACCGGCACATCAGACAAGGAACATAGTAAGGGATATGTCGTATGAAGTGTAATGGTGCGACAGATGTAGCTGTTACGACAGCGGTATGCGTCGATGCACGATGACGTTAAGCGTCAATTATTATGTTTAACGCTCGCTCTGTCATGAATAGTGATACAGTTCAACGGATCTGACACCGGTCCCGGATAGTGATACAGTTACACGTATCTGACACCGGTCCCGGATAGTGATACAGTTACACGTATCTGACACCGGTCCCGCATAGTGATACAGTTACACGTATCCGACACCGGTCCCGGATAGTGATACAGTTACACGTATCCGACACCGGTCCCGGATAGTGATACAGTTACACGTATCTGACACCGGTCCCGGATAATGATACAATTACACGTATCTGACACCGGTTCCGGATAGTGATACAGTTATACCGATCTGACACCGGTCCCGGATAATGATACAGTTATACCGATCTGACACAGGTCCCGGATAATGATACAGTTTTACCGATCTGACACATGTCCCGGATAATGATACAGTTATACCGATCTGACACCAGTCCCGGATAATGATACAGTTATACCGATCTGACACAGGTCCCGGATAGTGATACAGGTAAACGGATCTGACACCGATCCCGGATAATGATACAGTTATACCGATCTGACACAGATTCCGGATAGTGATACAGTTAAACGGATCTGACACCGGTCCCGGATAATGATATAGCTATACCGATCTGACACAGGTCCCGGATAGTGATACAGTTAAACGGATCTGACACTGGTCCCTGATAGTGATACAGTTACACGTATCTGACACCGGTCCCGGATAGTGATACAGTTAAACGGATCTGACACCGGTCACGAATAGTGATACATTATACTCAGGATTGTACAATACGAAGGTGGGACCTTTGAGTGAGTTTGGACTGAAAACAAATCATCTGAGGATGTATACTGTAGGATGGTTTCCCGACTCTCCAATTGACTGCAGCGATTTTGCGTCACCCAGTACCTATGTACGCAAAAATACACCCAACCATGAATCGAAGAATGTACTTAACATTCCTATTAAGATGATGTCAAGTCGTTTCCAATCAACATGTAACAAAAAAATATAGCCCTTACTGAAAATTGTATCCGCTTAAAATAGTTTTTATTTCTCTGCGAATACTTATTTCCAGGTGACGTTTTTCTGTTGTAGTTAACGTTACTTCTTCTGACTCCTGCGGAGGAACTTTTTCAAAAACTCATATAATGGGCTATGGGAAATTCCTTTAATTAGATACATCCTGTTTTTGTTCATCGATGACCCTAGGACCAGTTGGCAATCTCGCGATGTTACAGAAAACTGAGTGTTTGATGCATGGCTGTTCCATGGGCGTATCCAATACTGTTAGCTGTCAGCAGTTGTTGGTCGATATGCAGTCTAGTTAACTTTATTAGATGCTATAACTTCGATAAAACGGCCTGCCTGGGGCTATCGAAGACACCTCTCCTCTTACAGGGTGAAATTGCCTCTCTGGGGCTAGCAACGACACCTCTCCTCTTACAGGGTGAAACTGCCTGTCTGGGGCTAGCAACGACACCTCTCCTCTTACAGGGTGAAACTGCCTGCCTGGGGCTAGCAAAGACACCTCTTTTCTTACAGGGTGAAACTGCCTGCCTGGGGCTAGCAACGACACCTCTCCTCTTACAGGGTGAAACTGCCTGTCTGGGGCTAGCAACGACACCTCTCCTCTTACAGGGTGAAACTGCCTGCCTGGGGCTAGCAACGACACCTCTCTTCTTACAGGGTGAAATTTGTGTCGTTGAATCAGTTCCTCCTCACGCTTGTCTTCCATATTACTTGGTTGACAGGTCAGAGCTGCCTACACGCCCGTCTTCCGTATTGCTCGGTTGACAGGTCAGAGCTGCCTACACGCCCGTCTTCCGTATTGCTCAGTAGACAGGTCAGAGCTCCCTACACGCCCGTCTTCCGTATTGCCTGGTTGACAGGTCAGAGCTACACGCCCGTCTTCTGTATTGCTCGGTTGACAGGTCAGAGCTGCCTACACGCCCGTCTTCCGTATTGCTCGGTTGACAGGTCAGAGCTACCAACGCACCCGTCTTCCGTATTGCTCGGTTGACAGGTCAGAGCTACCTACACACCCGTCTTCCGTATTGCTTGGTTGACAGGTCAGAGCTGCCTACACACCCGTCTTCCATATTGCTTGGTTGACAGGTCAGAGCTGCCTACACGCCCGTCTTCCATATTGCTTGGTTGACAGGTCAGAGCTGCCTACACGCCCGTCTTCCGTATTGCTCGGTTGACAGGTCAGAGCTCCCTACACGCCCGTCTTCCGTATTGCTCGGTTGACAGGTCAGAGCTACACGCCCGTCTTCTGTATTGCTCGGTTGACAGGTCAGAGCTGCCTACACGCCCGTCTTCCGTATTGCTCGGTTGAGAGGTCAGAGATACCAACGCACCCGTCTTCCGTATTGCTCGGTTGACAGGTCAGAGCTACCTACACACCCGTCTTCCGTATTGCTCGGTTGACAGGTCAGAGCTACACGCCCGTCTTCTGTATTGCTCGGTTGACAGGTCGGAGCTACAGCTGACCTGCCAACCGAAGACTCCTATAGAACGTCTTTTAGTGGAACATTTCTCAATGTGCATAGAATTGTTGAATGGATTCAGATTCACCTTCACAAACAATTTTTTTTCTCACAAGCGACCATCTACGCGTCTGCCTAATCCCTGTATGCCGCACCAGCAGGTGGGCGATCCCAACTGATGGCTTGAACAATTCACTAAGAAAAACGAGTGGGGCGGCATGCAAATGATTGGGTATTAAAGAACCCCTCCACCATATTAGTGTCCATCCTCTTATGTTAATACCTTTTCCATCACTTGATATCGGTGCTTAGATAAAAATTTATTGTTCTATAGGTTAGATACCGTAGGCTATGAGGAAAATGATCTAATAGGGGGCCTTTGGAAAAGTTATGATCTACGGAAACACTCGGACCTCTGTCCTCGCTCTCACTGTCTGAACAGTTGAAACCCTTTTACTCGCCCTCACTGTCTGAACAGTTGATACTCACGCAGTACCTGAAAATGATAATTTGAACTGCTTTTTCAACTGGTGGGTACATGTCCCTTCAATGTTCTTCTTGTGACAATACTACATGTAGCATCCCGCGCGGCTTGAGTGTGTGCCTGAACCATGAACAAACTCGTACCCAGCAGTGCTCTGTCGTGCTTGTGTTGAGGTGAGGCCTCAGATCATGGCAGAGGCGGCCAGTGAGGGGCCGGGCCCTGCTGCTGCCTCCTCTTCAGATGACACCAAACTGGCGACAGCTCAGGACAACCAGCAGCCTGACCAGGTGAATGGGGCTGTTGGATGAGGATATGGTTTACGGGGCTGAGATAAGCGGGACTGTGGTAAATGGGAGTAAGGGAAATATTTAAGGGGGGCGGGCTGGTAAGCGGTTTAGGCTGGTAAGCAGGATTGACTGGACGGCGCTGGCTATTAGGTGAAGTGGTCTAGGGACCTTGTGGATATTAATTTGCATTGCATCTACTTTAGAGTAGCGGCCATAATATGACGGTCTAGTCAAGCCTCACTAGAGTAGCGGCCATAACATGACGGTCTAGTCAAGCCTCACTAGAGTAGCGGCCATAACATGACGGTCTAGTCAAGCCTCACTAGAGTAGCGGCCATAACATGACGGTCTAGTCAAGCCTCACTAGAGTAGCAGCCATAACATGACGGTCTAGTCAAGCCTCACTAGAGTAGCGGCCAAACCATGACGGTCTAGTCAAGCCTCACTAGAGTAGCGGCCAAACCATGACGGTCTAGTCAAGCCTCACTAGAGTAGCGGCCAAACCATGACGGTCTAGTCAAGCCTCACTAGAGTAGCGGCCAAACCATGACGGTCTAGTCAAGCCTCACTATAGTAAGTTATTCGTAAGACGGCAGCTATCAGGCCCTGCCCTTCTATGAGATCCAGCGATCGACCCACAATCTGTGAATCAACTCTTTTTAGAAGTAGGATATAAATTCTGTTGGCTTGTACATTATTTGCATTACTGTTGAACCATGTGTGAATATAAAGTTCGCAATTCTTCTTATTACTGTTAAACCATGTGCAAATATAAAGCTCGCAGTTAGTGCTATCTTTTGACTAATCATTTTTATTGTTAACGTTCCACACACTCGTTTTTCTAAGCTCGTGCCTTATTGGAATCCAATTTTGTAGGCAATCTATCTTACTCAATATGACAGCAATTTTCAATGGGTTGTCCAATCCATATTGTCTATTGATATTTTCCCTCTGGAATGGAAGCAGAAGACGGCAGGGCTCGTCTCAACATGACAAATGGAACGGCAAATTGTGAGCTTCGCTTCAGAAGGAGGATGAAATAAGTCAGCACACAATACATGGGGAGCGCGAGGATCTGAGTCTGAAGTGTGTCTATGATGTGTGTCGATGATGTGTGTATATGATGTGAGTCGATGATGTGTGTTGATGAGTGTCGATGATGCGTGTCGATGATGTGTGTCGATGATGTGTGTTGATGATGAGTGTCGATGATGCGTGTCGATGATGTGTGTCGATGATGTGTGTCGATGATGTGTGTCGATGATGTGTGTCTATGACGTGTTATTATTATTATTATTATTAAATCTTTTTATTTCCATCGTCTAGCAATGGGTTTTCAATTTATCTTACATTAAACATAACACTTCATTATCATGTACACTATTT
>SDVV010035522.1:0-11050 GCA_016164225.1 Gammarus roeselii
ATAATTTACAATCTGTATGTGTACATGTATGATGGTATATTGTGAATTCCATTCAGTTCGATGAAGGCGAGCCAGCAGCACTCTAGAGATGAGTTGCGATGTATTCTTTTTCGATTTATCAAACTCATGCACATGTTTTTTAAAAGATTTTCAATAACATATATTGTGAATCATGTTTTGGAACACGATGTAGCTACAAACCGGCCGCCGACAGATGAGCTGTCACGAATTCACTTTATCTCTCGTTTCGCTAGTTCAAATAGCGCATATAAAAACTAAGTTTGATGTATTATACCTAAGTATTGAAAACCCATTGCTAGACGATGGAATTAAAATGATTTAATAATAATAATAATAATAATGTAGTCAAGTCTGTTTGTCTGTTTGCGAGTTCATCCTTCCATGATCTGCACCGAGGCCATTGGACTTGGTGGCCAAAACATGGACGGTTCATTGGGGGTATCATCGGACGGAACAAGATAGTATTTCCGTGACCGATTGTATCGCCGCTGTCAAATTATTTGACGTGTATCGTTTGAATTCGTATTTTAACTCTGGACAATTGTACAGAAAAGTTTAAAGAGTGAAAGTGACAGAGCCTTATTTGCCTTGCATTACACTCATTGGCATCGAGAAGTAAATTTCAACGGTGCTCATGATACGGGCTCGAAAGCTCTCTTTTTCAGTAAATTCATAAGGAAATATATTTGTTAAGAACAAGCGAGCTCATCAAGTGCCCGAGAATTGATTTAAAACAAAACGCTGTATCACGAATACGGCAGCTGGACACGAATACGGCAGCTGGACACGAATACGGCAGCTGGACACGAGTACGGCAGCTGGACACGAATACGCTAATATTCCTTAGAGCCTGTGAGGGAACGGCTCATGGTTTAAGTTTCTTGAATGTAAAAATAACACATCGTATCATGATTACGGTGAAGTACGGAGTAACGAATAGCTTTATCGGTGTAGTAGGAAAATTGCTGTAGGAACATCCTCAATTTTGATATGCTAACGAAAGGTAACGTTAGCATCTCAATACTTTTTAATGTGATAGATAACAATTGGTTTGCTTCAATCCCACGGCCGCTTGCTACCTGCGTTATGCAATTGATATGATACTAGGTCGCTAATGGCAGTAAAACTGATGAAGGATTGAATGGACTTGCAGTGAAGGTGGAACAAGGGCGAATGATGACACGTACGCTGTGATTCTATTATTTGGAAGATTAACAAGCTCACCTTCATATGATCAGCAACAAATCATTGCAGGAATTGGACCAATAACTATAATTGAACATTTAATAAATGCGTGTAACAATTGCAGCCTAATAGTTGTATGTAATAATTACTGTGTACAGAACCTAAAGTTGAATGCGGAGGGCCAGCAAATGTTGCTGTATGTGAGGAAAGACAAAAACAACACATCCATATAAACATTGACAACAAGAACCTATGGAACACATATGCATTTTCCACAAGTGCATAACTGGGATAAGCAGACCAAGTCGATGTTCTATTGAGGGCTCACCTCTTGCTGTTCGGTTATGATGTGATGTCTCAATTTTCAAGCTAAGCCCGAATGACTGAAAATTTTCCATAAAAGGGCGTGCTTTGGCTTATGTCTGAAGATGGAACTCTCCAATGCAGTTTGTCAACCGTCCCGAGGGCGTGTCCCCCCGAGTTGCTTGTGTTCCATTGACACACCAGTAATTTGGCCGTTGTACAGAAATGTAGACTCTGCCCTAAACTCGTTACACATAAAGGGCTAAACTTACACGTAAAAATAGGTTGGAGACAACGGTTTCGTCTATGAGAATAAACACATGGCCCGTTCTGTTACCGGGCAGCATTGACAAAAATGCTGACTTGTTCATTTTGGAGGGCAGGCACAAATGGGAAACACTTGACAAAGGTTCCCTGGCAAGTAACATAATCCGAGGGCAATCTGCTGTTGGCTGAAATAAACACTTTCGAGTTGGAAAATACCAAGAAAAGGTTCCCCACCGAGTAACCTAAACAAAGGTTGGTAGACACACTCAACCTCACGCAGTGTAAAACTGAAGCTCTACGTATATTAATATATAATACTTGAAGCGTATACGCAGAGGACTACGACACACATGCGGGCAGTCTGTTGTTCAGGAATGTATGAATCGGCATTAAGACATGTGCAGTATATTGACTAGCTAAGCTAGATCATAACAGCACTCAATCGGGAAAATTATAACGATTATGTTCATACGTCGGAACGTAGGACAACGAACAAAAAAAATGTAGAGATGGATAGTATAACAGCTGAAGTATTTAAGTATGGGCCTGTTTAGCTCTTCCATGTCATGTCTATTTACTTCACTAGCTGACATAAATTTAGTACCCTTCATAATTTTTTTTATGGATAATGTCGTAAAATCTATCATATAATCGAACACAAAAGGTGCGACCAATTAAGATAAATACAGACCAATATCAATCGCTACTCCGGCATCAAAGCTACCGCAAACAATTATCCAGAATAGGCTTGACGACTGTCAGCGAAACCCACCCTGCCTAAATGGGTTCAAACCCCAGCATTGGGACTGAAATGACTATCTTTTCGTTGAAACAAACATTTAATTACTTTGTCAGTGCTATTTTGGGTGCAAAAACTATGTATGATTGTGTAAATCACAGACTTAAAAAAACTATACGTGAAGGCTCCCATTCACCTTGTTGAGCCATTAAAGTATTGGTAGCAGCAGTGAGAATCTGTTATTCCGACGGCATGGTCCTGCTGGCCCGCAAAACTAGGCATGGTGTACAATACTCGTAAATCAGCGTTTATGCTTGTGAAACTATCCAACCAGAAGTGTCAATTCAGCAAGGATAGTATACTTAATGGAACCCTGATAGAGTCTGTGGACGGTTTCTCCTACTTGTGGTATTTAATAACAAATAACCGGGGTGATAATGTTGATATCTCTAAACATCTACGAAAAGTAAATGCGGCTGGTAATCGTCTTGTAAAAAAAATCCACCTTGGCACAATGGATGTTAAGCTGCAACTCTTCAAGACGTTCTGTTTTCCCATCTACTGTAACTCATTGTGGTGTACAATGACGGGTTCGGGGAACTGGTTAGTGTTCCAAGGAGAACGGGTGCTATACGAGTTTTTGCAGAACATGATGTAAGCAGACTGAAAATATGAGCAAGAAAACGTGCTTACAGCTATAAGAAGTGCTTAGAGTCATAAGAAGTGCTTAGAGTCATAAGAAGTGCTTACAGCCGTAAGAAGTGTTTACAGCCGTTAGAAGTGCTTACAGTCATAAGAAGTGCTTACAATCATACGAAGTGCTTACAATCATAAGAAGTGCTTACAGGCATAAGAAGTGCTTAGAGGCATAAGAAGTGCTTACAGCCGTAAGAAGTGCTTACAGCCGTAAGAAGTGTTTACAGCCGTTAGAAGTGCTTACAGTCATAAGGAGTGCTTACAATCATAAGAAGTGCTTACAGGCATAAGAAGTGCTTACAATCATAAGAAGTGCTTACAGGCATAAGAAGTGCTTACAGTCATAAGAAGTGCTTACAGCTATCAGAAACTAATTATTATCTCTGATAATTCCTTCCTGGAGGCCGTATGTAACTGTGAAGGAAACGAACTATCGCCATCAAAAGAAAGATGTGGCAGAATACTGATAGGGCAGGAAGATCACGATATCAATAGGAATGTATAATAAATCGTACCTGATTTTTACATACTGGAACCATTGAAAGTTTGGATATGTAATAATAACATGCGACTATGTATATAAGCTGATAGGTGGCGCTGGACATATGTAGCTATGTATTTTACCTTTCCGGTGCGGTGTTTCTTCGTGTATGTACTAATATTAGAATGCCGGCCCTTTGCCACTTACATACATGTCGTTGTCGTTTATATCACACTAACTGCCTCACGTATGTCCTTAGGGTGCTCATTTCCAACGTTCTGGTTGGAGCATAACATTAACCTTTTCCAATGCACTAGCAGCGAAGAAATAAAGTTATTCAAATGCGAATATGAGGATCCTACAGGACCCATCCAATATTAATACGATTAAACAGTGATGAGAGAACACACTTCACATACATTGAAATGAACACAAGTTTGCCGACACGAGTAGCGCTATGAAATAGTATCATATTATTTCAACTACAGATTATTGACAAACCTCTCATTTTCCCAAGTTTTGATTCTGACACTATATGTCAATTAGCAAATGTGTATCAGCATTCAATTTAATCATTCAAACCTCGGATTGGTCAGAAAGTAAATGTTAAATAACTGCATAATTATTCGATGGGTAACGTAACCAATTCAGACAACACAATTGTTTCGCTCTATGGACGATAATGCGAGGCTCGTCCCTCTGGTGTGGAAGGGGGGGCATCATTCGATGGGGATTATTAGAGTCCGAGGAAACCAGGGAAAGCGAGAGAGAAGGGGTTGACAAACAAGGGGGAGTGTGATGGAGGTAGAGGTAAAAGATGGGGGAAAAGAGAAGGAAGAGAAGGGGTTGACTAAGGAGGGGAAGTGTGATGGAGGTGGGGGCAAAGGATGAGAGAAAAGAGAAGAAAGAGAAGGGAGAGAGGGAAGAGGAGGTGAAGCAAGAGAAGAGGTTGATGACTAAGAAGAAAAAGTGGGATGGAGGTAGAGGCAAAAGATGAGATAAAAAAATTCCGTTATTCGCAAGATGACTCGTGGTATTCTTTTCGTTGGAGACAATGTACATTAAAACTATAATACACCTTCAATATATTTTACATTATTATCGAGTATCTAACAAATGAGTACTACAATGGGCTTCCTGCAAAAATCTCTGAGACAGGAAATTTTGGAAAGTTTTATGTCACTTTCGTCCATATAGTCCGAATGAAAGGTGAAAAGGTGTTCGAAATATGTTCTACCTTTACCTGCGTTACACAACGAAGAATGATTTAAAGTGACGAAACACAAAATGTAGTACAAGAGCATATCCAGGTATTGCACAACAAGTCTAACAATTGTACTCAGACTCAATTTCCCAAATGACGAAGTCCATTTCAGGAATAATTTAAAGACATAGGCAGTTTTCATCGACTGGATTTTCAATATTGCTCTATTGCTGTATGCTAATATTGTTCTGTTGCTTTATGTTAATATTGTTCTGTAGCTGTATGTTAGTATTGTTCTGTTGCTGTATGCTAATATTGTTTTGTTGCTTTATGTTAATATTGTTCTGTTGCTGTATGTTAGTATTGTTCTGTTGCTGTATGTTAATTTGGTTCTGTTGCTGTATGTTAATATTGTTTTGTTGCTTTATGTTAATATTGTTCTGTTGCTGTATGTTAGTATTGTTCTGTTGCTGTATGTTAATTTGGTTCTGTTGCTGTATGTTAATATTGTTTTGTTGCTTTATGTTAATATTGTTCTGTTGCTGTATGTTAGTATTGTTCTGTTGCTGTATGTTAATTTGGTTCTGTTGCTGTATGTTAATATTGTTTTGTTGCTTTATGTTAATATTGTTCTGTTGCTGTATGTTAGTATTGTTCTGTTGCTGTATGTTAATTTGGTTCTGTTGCTGTATGTTAATATTGTTTTGTTGCTTTATGTTAATATTGTTCTGTTGCTGTATGTTAGTATTGTTCTGTTGCTGTATGTTAATTTGGTTCTGTTGCTGTATGTTAATATTGTTTTGTTGCTTTATGTTAATATTGTTCTGTTGCTGTATGTTAGTATTGTTCTGTTGCTGTATGTTAATTTGGTTCTGTTGCTGTATGTTAATATTGTTATGATGTTGTATGTTAATGTTGTTCTATTGCTGTATTTTAATATTGTTCTGTTGCTGTATATTAATATTGTTCTGTTGCTGTATGTTAATATTGTTTACTTGCTGTATAATAATATTGTTCTGGCGCTGTATGTTAATTATGCTCTGTTGCTGTATGTTAATATTATTCTGTTGCTTTATGTTAATATTGTTCTGTTGCTGTATGTAAATATTGTTCTGTTGCTGTATGTAATATTGTTCTGTTGTTGTATGTTATATTGTTCTCTTGTTGTATGTTAATATTGTTCTGTTGTTGTATGTTTATATTGTTATATTGCTGTATTTTAATATTGTTCTGTTGCTGTATGTTAATATTGTTATGTTGCTGTATGTTAATATTGTTCACTTGCTGTATATTAATATTGTTCTGTTGCTGTATGTTAATATTTTTCTGTTGTTGTATGTTAATATTGTTCTGTTGCTGCATGGTAATCGTGTTCTTTTACTGTATGTAATATTGTTCTGTTGCTGTATGTTAATATTGTTTTGTTACTGTATGTTAATATTGTTCTGTTGCTAAATGGCAATATTGTTCTGTTGCTGTATGTTAATATTGTTCTGTTACTGTATGTTAATATTGTTCTGTTGCTTTATGTTACTATTGTTCAGTTGTTGTATGTTAAAATTGTTCTAATGGTGTATGTTAATATTGTTCTGTTGCTGTATGTTAGTATTGTTTTGTTGCTGTATGTTAATATTGTTCTGTTGCTGTATGTTAATATTGTTCTGTTGTTGAATGTTAATATTGTTCTGTTGCTAAAGGTTAATAATGTTCTGTTGCTGTATGTTAATATTGTTCTGTGGCTGTATGTTAATATTGTTCTGTTGCTGTATGTTGATATTGTTCAGTCACTGTATGGTAAAATTGTTATGTTGCTGTATAATAATGTTGTTCTGGCGCTGTATGTTAATAATGCTCTGTTGCTGTATGTTAATATTGTTCTGTTGCTTTATGTTAATATTGTTCTGTTGCTGTATGTAAATATTGTTCTGTTGCTGTATGTAATATTGTTCTGTTGTTGCATGTTTATATTGTTATATTGCTGTATTTTAATATTGTTCTGTTGCTGTATGTTAATATTGTTCTGTTGCTGTATGTTAATATTGTTCACTTGCTGTATATTAATATTGTTCTGTTGCTGTATGTTAATATTTTTCTGTTGTTGTATGTTAATATTGTTCTGTTGCTGCATGGTGATAGTGTTCTTTTGCTGTATGTAATATTGTTCTGTTGCTGTATGTTAATATTGTTTTGTTACTGTATGTTAATATTGTTCTGTTGTTAACTGGTAATATTGTTCTGTTGCTGTATGTTAATATTGTTCTGTTACTGTATGTTAATATTGTTCTGTTGCTGTATGTTACTATTGTTCAGTTGTTGTATGTTAAAATTGTTCTAATGGTGTATGTTATATTGTTCTGTTGCTGTATGTTAGTATTGTTCTGTTGCTGTATGTTAATATTGTTCTGTTGCTGTATGTTAATATTGTTCTGTTGTTGTATGTTAATATTGTTCTGTTGCTAAATGCTAATAATGTTCTGTTGCTGTATGTTAATATTGTTCTGTGGCTGTATGTTAATATTGTTCTGTTGCTGTATGTTGATATTGTTCAGTCACTGTATGTTAAAATTGTTATGTTGGTATATGTTAATAATGTTCTGTTGCTGAATGTTAACATTGTTCTGTTGCTGTTTGTTAATATTGTTCTGTTGCTGTATGTTAATATGGTTCTGTTGCTGTATGTTAATATTGTTCTGTTGTTGTACGTTAATATTCTTCTGTTGTTGTATGTTAATATTGTTCTGTTGATATATGTTAATATTGTTCTGTTGCTGTATGTTAATATTGTTCTGTTGCTGTATGTTAATATTGTTTTGTTGCTGTACGTTAATATTGTTCTGTTGTTGTATGTTATTATTGTTTTGTTGTTGTATGTTAATATTGTTCTATTGCTGTATGTTAATATTGTTCTGTTGCTGTATGTTAATATTGTTCTGTTGCTGTATGTTAATATTGTTTTGTTGCTGTATGGTAATTTTGTTCCGTTGCTGCATGTTAACATTGTTCTTTGCTGGATTGTTAATATTGTTCTATTGCTGAATGCTAATATTGTTCTGTTGCTGCATGTTAATATTGTTCTGTTGTTGTATGTTAATATTGTTCTGTTGCTGTATGTTAATATTGTTCTGTTGCTGTATGTTAATCTTTTTCTGTTGCTGTATATTAATATTGTTCTGTTGCTGTGTGGTAATTTTGTTCCGTCCGTTGCTGTATGTTAACATTGTTCTTTGCTGGATTGTTAATATTGTTCTATTGCTGAATGTTAATATTGTTCTGTTGCTGCATGTTAATATTGTTCTGTTGCTGTATGTTAGTTTTGTTCTGTTACTGTATGTTATATTGTTCTGTTGATGTATGTTAATATTGTTCTATTTCTGTATGTTAATATTGTTCTATTGTTGTATGTTAATATTGTTCTGTTGCTGTATGTTAATATTGTTCTGTTGCCGTATGTTAATATTGTTCTATTGCTGTTTATTAATATTGTTCTTATGCTGTATGTTAATATTTTTTTGTTGCTGTATGTTAATATTGTTTTGTTGCTGTATGTTAATATTGTTCTGTTGCTGTCTGTTATAATTGTTCTGTTGCTGTATGTTAATATTGTTCTGTTGCTGTATGTTAATATTGTTCTGCTGCTAAATGTTAATATTGTTCAGTTGTTGTATGTTAATATTGTTCTGCTGCTTAATGTTAACATTGTTCTGTTGCTGTATGTTAATATTGTTTTCTTGCTGTATGTTAATATTGTTCTGTTGCTGTATGTTAATATTGTTCTGTTTCTGTACGTTAAAAAAATTCTGTTGGTGTATGTTAATATTGTTTTGTTGCTGTGTGTTAATATTGTTCTGTTGCTGTATGTTAGTATTGTTTTGTGCTGGATTTTAAATATTGCTCTATTGTTGTATGCTAATATTGTTCTGCTGCTGTATGGTAACATTGTTCTGTTGCTGTATGGTAACATCGTTCTGTTGCTGTATGGTAACATTGTTCTGTTGCTGTATGGTAACATTGTTCTGTTGCTGTATGTTAATATTGTTCCGTTGCTGTATGTTAATATTGTTCTGTAGCTGTATGGTAACATTGTTCTGTTGCTGTATGGTAACATTGTTCTGTTGCTGTATGGTAACATTGTTCTGTTGCTTTATGTTAATATTGTTCTGTTGCTGTACGTTAATATTGTTCTGTTGCTGTATGGTAACATTGTTCTGTTGTTGTATGGTAACATCGTTCTGTTGCTGTATGGTAACATTGTTCTGTTGCTGTATGGTAACATTGTTCTGTTGCTGTATGTTAATATTGTTCTGTTGCTGTATGGTAACATTGTTCTGTTGATGTATGTTAATATTGTTCTGTTGCTGTATGTTAATATTGTTCTGTTGCTGTATGGTAACATTGTTCTGTTGCTGTACGTTTCACTAAAATGCATCCAAAGATGCACAAGGTATTTGCATGGAGAGACTGCTGATGGAAACGGTCATTAAGTCAGTCCGCAGAATGCCGTTAAAATTGACTTGGTGGCCGATGTGGGAGCTCTAGCAATGAGACTCCAATACAGAAAAGAATGCAGGAAAAGTGGACCTAGAATCTGATAAGGAGATATTTGTGAATGGAACACGATGGTGGGTGGAAGCAACGCCATAAGGGGAAGAGTGATGGTGTGAGTTAGACCACCACACAGACATGCTTGGTTGTGAAACTGTACAAATGTTGTGTTTGTGGTTGCACAGTTTTAAAAAGCAAGAACATTGAGAACCAGATTGAACGTTCTAAATCTTCGAACATTAGAAGTTAGCAACATATTGAATCCGGTGTGTTAAAGGCTTGCATTTACTGCCTTTCATAACTTCCAACATCCATTTTGCTGGAACTAGTTCTCTGTTTATTGGGAAGAGCAACGCTAAGGTAAAGTTAAAAAACAAACGCGTACAGAACAATTTTGATTATGAGAATACTAGAGACAAATTCAACGCCATCTTCTCTGCAATGAAGAGAGAATTATTGTGGTTTCAATATCAACGTAATGCGTTAAAATCATGAATAACAATAACATTTTTACGATAAATTTATTTCGCTTCCATTAGATTTATGTTTTATGACCATCACATTTCCAGCCACAGCCTTTAAAAAGATCACGTCACCGCAGATAATCTGAGCTACCACCGCCTCTCAAAAGATCACGTCACCGCAGATAATCTGAGGTACCACAGCCTCTCAAAAGATCACTCACCGCAGATAATCTGAGCTACCACCGCCTCTCAAAAGATCACGTCACCGCAGATAATCTGAGGTACCACAGCCTCTCAAAAGATCACTCACCGCAGATAATCTGAGGTACCACCGCCTCTCAAAAGATCACGTCACCGCAGATAATCTGAGGTACCACAGCTTCTCAAAAGATCACTCACCGCAGATAACCCGAGGCCTTTCGGATCTGTTCACTTGCAAACTTGTAACTGCTGACTCCTGCACTTGGTCAAACTTCCATGTTAAGATGGCGCATAAAAAAGGAAAGACGATAGTTTGGGTCTGAGAGCCTGCGTTAAATGAGCTTCCTTGAAATTGTGTGACCTCTCAACTCGAAAACTAACTTATTACTGGCAACAGGCGGTCGAGGGCAAGGGTATGAGGGTGGTGTTAACAGCTGCTGGTATATTGCAACACCACAGTTGGGTATGAGGCGGTTGAGGGCAAGGGTATGGGGGTGGTACTAACAGCTGCTGGTATATTGCTACACCAGAGTTGGGTATGAGGCGGTCGAGGGCAAGGGTATGGGGGTGGTGCTAACAGCTGCCGGTATATTGCTACACCACAGTTGGGTATGAGGCGGTCGAGGGCAAGGGTATGGGGGTGGTGTTAACAGCTACCGGTATATTGCTACACCACAGTTGGGTATGAGGCGGTCGAGGGCAAGGGTATGGGGGTGGTGTTAACAGCTGCTGGTATATTGCAACACCACAGTTGGGTATGAGGCGGTTGAGGGCAAGGGTATGGGGGTGGTACTAACAGCTGCTGGTATATTGCTACACCAGAGTTGGGTATGAGGCGGTCGAGGGCAAGGGTATGGGGGTGGTGCTAACAGCTGCCGGTATATTGCTACACCACAGTTGGGTATGAGGCGGTCGAGGGCAAGGGTATGGGGGTGGTGTTAACAGCT
>SDVV010035523.1:0-11050 GCA_016164225.1 Gammarus roeselii
AAATATATATATATATATAGATATACATATACATGTAAATATGTATATGTTTAGAAATATCCGATTGTTGATTTTTTTTACTGGTTTACAACTGGTGACAGTTTTGTCGAGTTGGGCTCTACATTATCAGACCTCAAAAGTAATGATCTAAAGAGTGTCATACAAGATCATTATACATATGAGTGCTATTTTATGACCCAGCTAATGGAAGAAATGGAATTGTTGACACAGAAGGACAGCATCATGGCTGGCCTGAGCTAGAAATTTGAATTTTGTAGGTAACTATGTATGAAAATTGAATAAAGTTTGCAGTCAAGCAAGTTGCTATTTGTTGATGATACGGCCCTGGTTGCGGAATCAGAGGAGAAGCTATGTAGCCTAGTGTCCGAGTTTGTTAGAGCTTGTGAGAGGAGGAAGCTTCGAGTGAAGGTGTGTAAGAGTATAGTAATGAGAAGCTTGAGGACTGTCGATGCGTGCAAAATTAGTGTCACCCTAAATGAAGAGCTCTTGGAGGAAGTTCAGTGTTTCAAGTATCGGGCTTCTATGTGGAGATAACTGAACTAGTGGAAACAGAGGTGAAGTCGCGAGTGAAGGAGGGGTGTACAGTATTGGGTGCACTGAAGAGTGTAATGAGCTGTAGGACGCTGGGGATGGAAGCAATGAGGGAGTTGTTGTCCCAACTGTTCTCCCTGGAGCGGAGACTTGGGTTGAGAGCAGAGGAGAGAAGAAGGTTGAATGTTCTCGAGATGAAATGTTTGAGGAGCATGGCCAACGACGTAGTTCGGATGTTTGAGGAGCATGGCCAACGACGTAGTTGAAATGTTTGAGGAGCATCACCAACGACGTAGTTCGAATCAGAACAGGGATGGCGAAGAAATTGGAGGACAGAGTGGATTCGCGTGTTCTGAGATGGTTCGGGCTCATGGAGAAGATGGATGAAGGGAGATTGGTAAAAAGGGTGATGAATGCGGAGGCGAGTGGTCGCAGGTCTAGAGGTAGACCGAAGTTTGGGTGGATGGATGGTGTGAAGCAAGCGTTGGGAAGAAAAGACATGAATGTGGAGGTGGCGAGAGAGCTTGCAATGAACAGGCGTGAGTGAAGAATGGTTGTGACTGGTTGATTTTGACGCTGCTCTGCTGTGCTTTCCCGCCCTTGGCATCCTGCTGTCGGGATGGTCGTGGGTGGGTGGGGCCTGGCCATCATGACGCGGCTGGGGTAAACCAGTGAAAACTATCGGGCTCTGCTGCTGACAACGGATCCTCGAACTGCACTCGTGACCCAGAGTGTATGTTGCGGGGGTACCGGCCGGACCCATAGCACAAAAGGGCTAAGTTGTGCAAGTGTGAGCGTATGAGGGTGTGATGTGCGCCTTGCCGTCGGCCACCCCCCTTTCTGGGGGATGCGACCTAGTGTCTGTATCTGTAACAGTAAAGCAACCTTTGTTGCATCCTTTGTGGGCAGGTTATGATCTATCCACTGAAGAGGGCTTTGATGAGATGGTGCAGGACTTCGACACCATTATAGGGTTCCAGTTCTTGAGAGGCGTGCATATCAATGACTCCAAAAGTAAGTGGAACCAGAGCTCCCAATCGTTCATTTATAGTGATCCATTGCTGCATTGTTTGAGCTTGTTGGCAATATCAAATAATTATGCTATACTCGATATATTACTTCCTATTTTGTGATTAGTGAGTAGCTTGTATTAAGTATACTTATTAGCTACAAAAATTTGAAAGTGTAGAACGGCATATTCGTGATAAATATATGTGTCCAGGTATAATTAACAATTCAGAAAATAGCTTAACATGCATTTAAGATTATATTTGTATTAAATGATAGTTGGGCCATGTTTGAAAACAAAATTGAATGAATGACTTGGAATGTGTGATTTTGCGGGTATACTATTCAATGCAGGTGGAGGTTCAAAACAACATTTTGAGTTCAACTTGATATTGATCACTTTAGTCTGTGGGTAGCTGAATATTGATAAGTTTCTGAGTTTCTATGGCGTGAGTTTCACACGAGCCAGTGTAGGCTAAGTTTGCAGTGACATTAACAGTTCAAGGGTAAGACGACTGACTCATTATTGAACTGCAATTAGATAGAGCAGGTGCATATGACGCAGCCAACAGCATGTGGATTGTAGAGTACTGTCTTGCTCATGACAAGTTCCACTGTAACAAAGTCAACGCAAGGTAATGCACAATTGGCTTTATCTTATAACCTCAATTGGGTTTCGCTTACTCAATGTTAACTGCATTCCCTTTCCAAGCATCCTCCACTTGCATCATACCTGCCATTCGTTCCTTGCGTAAACTAAATGAGAGCCGATTCGCATTCGGAGACTGACAGTGACTTGTGTTGCATCATCGGCTGCTCATTCGGTACTCGGTGCTCGAAGGACATTGTGTGCAGCAGCAGCACCCTCTCTGTATCAAACTTAGAGATTGAATCCACCCATGGCTCCGCGGATTACTGATCTGACGTTTAGTGTCAACAAGACAACACTACCACGCTAAAAACCAAGGTCACTCAAATCTTAAGCATGTGTTCTAACTCAGCTGGTTTCTGTCTGGTACAGACCCGGCGGGCGCTCATTTGGACCGCCACGAGGGCATCGGTAAAGGCACCATCGGCGTGGAGGGAATGCGCCGCGTCATGAACTGCCCTCATTTTGACGATATGCCCATCATCTTGGAGACGCCCTTCACAGACGACGCGGGCTACGCCAGGGAGATAAGGCTGCTCCAGGGGCTTATAGGAGCGGGTGGTGCGGCGAACGGAAAGGAGTCAGCGACTAAGGAAGCGGGGACGGCGAAGGAAGAGGCTTCAGGTGATGTTGAGGGAAAGGGGCTGGCTTATGGTGAAAGGGAGAGAGACCAAGAGGTGAAACATGCAGTCGCTGATGAAGATAAACCTGCAGTAAAGGGTAAAGGGAAGTCTGTATTTAGTGGTGACAGGAAACCTGCTCTAAATGTTGAAAGAAAACAGACCGTTATTGGGGAAGAACAAGCCGCTGTTATTGGTAAACTGAAACCTGCTGTCCCAGGCAGAGGGAAACTGGGTTTCAGTGTTGAAGTGAAACAAGTCGTCGATATCAAGTCAGCTAGTAATGGCGAGATGGAGATGAACATCATGGCGGCCACGAAGAGCAACGAAGCAGCTGCCAAAAATAAGTGTGTGAAGGCGGTCCAGCTTTCATCTGTTGAGAATACTTCAGCGAGTGGCAAGCCTCGAGGCAGAGGGAGACCTAAGAAGCAACAAATTTCGAGTGATCTAAGGTTCGACGAGAGCAGCTGCGGGGCACCAGCAGAGTCTACTGCAAACAAGTTAGTGAAGACACGTCCAAATAGACAGGAGTTTGAAGTACAAAATATTGTGAAAAAACAGATCATAACTAAAAAAAACATCAAAACTGAGAAAAAACAATTGAACTTGAAGAGAAGTTCTCCAAAAATCGGACCCACCAAACGAAGGTTGAGTGCCAAAGAGACAGCCGATAAGGCATTAACTAAGAAAAAAAAGTTGTAGGGAGAACATTTGAAGAAAAATGCCCATGTCGTAGTTACATAAGTCTGTTTGACACGCATGTTTTCATTCAGAACTTAAAGATCAGGTGCGTGTGGAAAGAGTAAGAAAGGTACGCTAAATGAACTCGATATACCTATTGGCTGATTGCCTTGTTTTCTTTATTTCCTCTTGAGCATCTTCTTGGTTCAGGTCCGCACGGAGTCACGGCACTTCCGGGTGTGTGAACACCCTTATTACCCTCAGACTCGTCTTTTCTTAGCCCTTCACTATGTTTCATTTCCTCCTCCGTCCCTAATTTACCTATATCTGATTTACCTCATTTGCATCTTATGTTATTTGAAAACTTCCCTTAACTTATCTCAAACTCCCTCTAAACAACTGTCCCAGTAGTCAGTGCACACCGGTCCTAAATATTTTTTTTGGGTGGCTAATAACACTCACATTGCGTTCTTTCTTTCAAGCAACTTTTTTTTTACGAGTCTTCCTTTTTCCCATTCCTGCTGGTCTCATGTTCATGATTCCCTGCACGGCGTGTTCAGGCATGAGATCCCCGTTTCCCATCTGTTTTTCATCTTCGTCCTCAGCGGGCGTTGAGTTGCATTGCCAATGGCACCTTAATGACAAATGCAAATCCTTAGTGCTTGGGACTAGGGTACATTGAGTGATAACTCAACTTGTTACCAAACGGGATATTCTGGCACCATATAGCCTCTGCACCTTAATAGTTATAGTGCTTCCTGTGATACCCGGGCTAACCTTTGCCATTCGCAGCGTGAAGGACATTGATTTTACTGTAGTAAACCCTATCTAATATAAATTGTCCGTAGCCTGAAGCAGTACTAGTTGCCGGTTTGACGTTCGGCGACTAAAGGACGCTGACTCCAACGCACTGTAAATCCTCGTCACTCTAATCTAATTTTGGTCATCTTTATGTTTCAAATGTTCTAGATTGTTCTTTCAAAAAAGTTGAACAATATTTTTTTTGTTCAAAAAGAATCAATTACAAAGATTTACACCTTATTACATCACCTATTCTGCTGATGATCTGCAATACAAATTAATGTTTCTGCGAACTTGAGCACAGTTCTTTAACAGGCACTCTAGTTCAAGGCACTACTTTAAGTGATCAATTAAATCATGCTTGGATGATAATTTTTTTGGCATGAGGCCAATGAACTGGGTAGATGTAATGAGTGTAGGTATTTACTGTGCCAAGATATCTTGTGATCTTGTGATTTCATTCAGGTGCATCATTATGCAAAACATCTTAATGGTTGTGAAGGAAGTCAGTATTACTTCTTCAAAATCCATCTGTTCTAGCATGGTACTATTTTCTGAAAGTAGCTAGGTGATGTTTGTCGACTGATGGTTGTCTCGTAGACAATCTATACTCACTAGCTTACTTCCTTGTGGCAGATGTGTAGGCCATACTAATTTGTAACTATTCTCTTCAAAAGTAACTGATCTGACAGCGCCTGGAGATTCCCGGGAGTTCTTTGACATTTTCAATCTGTGAGGCAAACCCACTTGTTCTTTCAAGTTGACTCAGTTTAGTGTTGCAAGAAATCCCCGGTTCTGTAATCTTGCCTCTTATTGGCGGGCTGGTTGAAAGCTCTAGAAGTTGTAGGTTTTAGTTGTTTGTAAGAATATCTATCTTGAATCTCCGTGCGAATTGGTAGCTGGGTAGAGCGATCTTGCATTTCCATGCCAATTAATGGCTTGGTAGAGCATCTTGCGTTTCTGTGCCAATCGATAAGCTGGGAAGAACAATATTGCTTCTTTGCGCCAATTGATTGCTGAGAATCGAATATTTAGAACAAGTTCTTCTTCTTTTGTGCTGGGACCTAAACCCGCCCATTAGTTTACTCTAGACTTATCAGTGTAATGTAAATTTGACCTCTGCAAGGCTGGTCGAGAGGCCAGCTAAGTTAAAATCTTAGACTCCAGCCTCAATAAAGCAGGGTTAGCATCTCCTCAATAAACTTTTAACAAGCTTAAAACAAAGAACTCCTCTAAATAAAATTGAAAAAAAATCTTGACTTGACCACAGTCTATTCAATAAGGGCTCTTACTTCCTCAAGCACTTGAAAGTCACGTTCAATACCAAGGACAGTTTGAAATTTGCCCGTTGACTTTACAAAAAGATCTGTGATCTATTTCTGGCCAACTAGTTCTAAATTATTATTCTTTGTGGACGGAGTGGACAAAGCAAGAATTGTTGATATAAAACCGAATAGAGCACTACTATGTCTTTTCTTCTAAAATTCTACTGCCTATTGTATCGAAATACATAGACATACCTTTTCATGACTAATACTGGGGTTATCCTCTTTATCAAACGTTTGAATTGGTGTGGGAGGGTAGCCAACCTCACGTGGCTACTCTCCTAAAAGAAACCTCTTTTTGCCTGTAGTTATAAGCACTCCAATATGCCATCTCGATTAACAAAACGAATCATCTCCCAAATACGTCCCCTTCTCAGACAGTCTGAGACTGAGTGGCCTCACTCAGCTCAAACTCTGCATCATACACCCGCTTTACGTTGAGTACATCACAACCTCTTTAAAATGTCCAATGCTGGCCAAGCGGTCGAATTGCGCTGGATTTAGTTACATAGGAATAATGGATGAAATGAGCATACAGATTCCTTCTCTACCCAGATTGGTTTGCTATCATCAGCTCCCTTATGACATCACATTGCAACGATATGTGACTACAAAGCAGAGAAAGGAGCTTTCAACCCCAGTTGTTTTTGGGTCTTGTCTATTTGCCAATAGACAAGACCCACATATTCATCACATTACTATCTTGGAACCATCTGATGGATGCAGACATGGTACCTCTGTGCCACTAAACGACAATCGGCGTGAAACACTTACTTTTTCAGAAGCTTGAAGAGTTTTCTTGAATCCCTCTTTTACTCTTACTAAGACTATTCAATAATCCCTCTTTCCAAAACAAAATCTGGCTTTGAGTTAAGTTACCCGCCTCTCCAAAGCGGCGTCGGTGACGGCGCAGGCGGGGTAATTCGTCCAATTACTCTGTGTAGCTACTTCAGTACAAGACGAATACAGACTAAGACCTGCTTGGAGAAATTTCCAATAAATCCTTCATCACCATTTTAGAAAAAAAAGGAGTCACGAGAAAATGAAAAGAGGAAGCCGACGCAAAGCTTTAATTTCAATATAGTTTCTGTTTCCACACTTGAGGAATACGATCGTACCAGAGTCGATGAGCATTGCGTACTACGGGGGGAGCTCACTAAGGCCGACGTCAGAACTCCGGGGAAGTGAACCACCTTAATAATCTAATCGATAAAATATATTGCTCTGTGTTGAGATGGCAATACCGCTTCCCCCTGTTCCATGGATTGGCAGCTTACAAAGCTTATGTGAGGCGTTGCTCGACTTAGTGTCGTTTCATTAACGGAAAAGTCTGTCCTATGGTGCATCCTCGTGGTTGCATCAAAGGGCCAATATTGCTACTTCTGTCATGATATTGGTAACTTTTATTTCTCTTTCTCACCAGAATGGTTGAAGAATTAATGTAGTTAGATCAATGTTCCTCTTTGCTCAACTCGTCTCTCTCTCTCTCTCTCTCTCTCTCTCTCTCTCTCTCTCTCTCTCTCTGCTCTATAAATTGAAAGCAAGTCGGTTCCTACATGAAGCTTGTCTATTCCCTGCTGCAGCAACATGTCATTCTCCAGCATTTGTTTTTGACTTTCAGTGTAAGCTGCAGGTTGTTTTATTAATCTTTATTGCACATCAGCCTAATTTGTCTCACCGTGTATTCAAATCTTGTCTTATTGTTACCATAAATATTTTCTTTTATGTTCTGCATTTTTGCTCGGAATGCTGATGGTTCATTAAGATGCAAGTAATGCATGGTTATAATTAATGAATCTTTGTATATTTTTTGAAAATTACATGAAGTACCAAAAATTATGACAGGATTGGATGCTGTTTAATGTTTGGGAAAAAATAAGGAAGAACACCGCTTTATTAAGCTAGTAGCTGGTATTTTTTATCACCATTTCACAGTTTTTTGTTGCTATCATTGTTCCAACATAAGCATGATACTTATTATTGTGAGTGATAGAACGTTTGTGCAAATAACACCTTTGATCAAATTATGTTTGCTTTGAGGCAAAACAAAATCACCAAATCATCTGTTTTTGGTAAGGTATTTTTAGGACTTGTCTTATCAATGAACTCTTCCTTCATGCATTGCTGCATCTTGAATGATCTTTTTTTATTCTGATGTAACTATATTATGTATATGGTTTCTTAATATTTTGATAAACTGTACTCCATTGACAGACAACATTAAACAATTATTGAACTTCATGGAATTGTACATGTATGGGTGTTTGTGTAAGTAGCTGTTCTGGAAATTATTTTCTAGGTTAACTGTTCTTAACTCATTTTGAAACAAATACCACCTTGACCTTGAGGAAAAAAAACACACCCAGAGATAGTTAGTTACATCAATAGCTTGGTGCAGCCCTCATTGCTGGTTTGACGAGTGGTGCTGGAAGGATATTGACTCCGGTGCACTAGAAAGACTAGTATCTAGGTTAGGTTCAATATAAGCCTATTTTTGCATCATAGTTAGTCTTGAAAATCATCATTACATAGCTAACTCCTAAGAAATATTTTTAAGTCGAAACATTCCTTCCTCTCTTGTGAGAAACCCTGTAAACTAATATAGTTTGTAAATCTTTCATGGATGCCATGAACGTACTTTGTGTTGATTTATTGCACAGCGCTGCAAAGTCGGCTGGACACAATAAACACAGCCAGTTGCTGTATACCTTAAGCTGCTCATGTGAGTATAGATCACCGTGGCGGGGTTATTATCTTTTAGTTGCTTGTGTCAGAATCCGTAAAATACCTTGCATACCTTGGCTACTCCAGGCATCCTGAATTTGACCAACATATTGAACAATTAAACCTCATCATATCCGACAGAACATGTTTGTATTGCTACCTTTGTTCTTCGTTGCCCGCCTGGGCCCTTGGTTGACCTATAGCATAGGTTAGGTTTGTTTGTCTAGTTCAACCTTTCGTAGGAGGTTTGCTCTGTTCAGGTTGAATTGTTGCCCTCCGCACATCATGCAACTGTTTTCTCAGACTCGCTACCTCTCCTCTCCATTCTGCTGTTCCCATGCGTTAGATTCATTGGTTGTAAGTGTTGAACCCTTCCGCTTATCTTAGGGTCGAGAAATTAATTACTAGTATTTTAGCTTATTTATAATCATTATTGCATGGTGGTTACTGCTAATGATCCATCATATTGAAAATGTCTCTTTCAAACTATTTTCTTCTTCAAAACTTGAACGCAAAATTAGGCTCAGAAGTTATCTTTAAGGTGGAGTATTTTCATGTTTATTTGAACATTCCGACTGAAGTGTTGAAATATGCAAAACTAATACACCCCAAAGAATGGTTTGACTTTTTGTTAGCCCTAGATTCAAACTGGAGAAAAATGCTGGTTAGCGGCAGCCTTTAGAGGACCCCAAAAAGGAATATTGAGTAATGTTTTACTTGGTTGACCATCAGACCAGTCCTCATTTGTTTCAACTATTTGTTACTAGTCCATTATACTGGTTACTAGTCCATTACACTGGACGTTAACTCACCCAATAATAATCAAAGTCACTCGATCTAATCGGTTGTACGGATGCACCTGTTCATTAGCTCTTTCTCATTCATTTGTATACCCGAGATTGTTCCTATTATATGTCATGGGTGTGTTCTTTGTTTTTTTCAAAACGGAGGTTTGCTAATGTATGTGTCGTTTGTGTCAACATGGTTTCAAGGATGTAACTGGAAGATGCACAAAAAGATGGTGGCTAACGGAAAGATGGAAAGATTGACAGGCCCTCCCCGCCCACATCCGTCCCGTTTCTCAACAAGACGCCACAGGCGAGAAAACGAGTCAGGCCGCGTAAAAACATCCATTTGCAATTATCTCCTCACGCTCTCTTGCTACCTACACACTGATGTCTCACTTCCCTAAAGTGGGTTTTACGCCATCTGTCCGCGCAAACTTTGGTTTTCCGCTTGGCCTAACCTCATTCACATCTGCTCACATCCCACTTTTCACCATCTCCGATCATCCATCCTACTCATGTGTCCAAACCACCTCATATACTCTTCTTCTATTTCCTCACCATCTCCGGTCTAATTTGATCAACATTATTATTGATCCATTGATTCCACTCCTCAGCGTCACTCCCGACTTTTCCTTTTAGATTCCGATAGCTAGTAGTTCTGTCCGTCTCTATTGGATGTTTCCTTTTATTTGAATGTTCGTGTCATATGAAAGGTAATAAATTTGTATTTTCTCTTCATTTTATTGCCATCTTACTATGTGAGGTTCTCAAGGCTGTTTAAAGGAAATTTGTGCCCGTTACATCTCAAACAGTTTATCCCTTGTCCCGTTCAGTTGCCTTTGCTATTGTGAAAATGCACGGATGGTAAAAAGTGGATATATTTTGCTATGAAGTAAAAGTAAAATTTTGATGAAAAAACGTTTTTTATCCTTTCTCTTGGACGTTAAGATTGTTCCAATTACACTATGTCCCCGACTTCACAGTAAATTTGAGTAGATAACAAAGTGAGGAAAGCAGTGCACCCTCAGCATCTTGAATCCAATAGTAACAATTTCAGTTATTCCATATCAAACTATACAATTATGCTTGGTTATGTCTTTCTCGGGACCATTACGTTTGAATGCCAATGATCTATCATCACTAACTATCTTACCTTATACAAGTGATATATTGGGGTGGATGGATGATTATTCATTATTCATTTTATAGACCATTAACACTTTCTTTTCGTAATTTATGGTTTCTTATTTTGTAGGCTCTATTATTTTTCTCTGCTCTTTTTTCATAGTGATAAATTTTGCATTTGTTATTACTATATATACATCAAGGTTGGTTGAGACATGGTGAACCAGGGAAGGGGGCACTCGTGGGACCCGCGGGACTCGGGGTTTCGGAAACCCCGGAGACTTGAAGGACCAAGAGGATTTGGGGGGACCCACTTGGACCCTTCTGGGGTTTGGGGTGGATGGATGCTTATTCATTTTATAGATCATTAACACTTTATTTTAGTATTTTATTATTTCTTCTTGCTTGGGCTCTATTATTTTTCTCTGCCCTTTTTTCATGGTGATGAATTTTAAATTTGTTATCATTATTATTATATGTAACGAGGTTGGTTGAGAGAAGGTGACCCAGGGAGAGGAGGTACTCGTGGGATCCGCGGGACTCGAGGACCCGGGGTTTCGGGAGCCCGGGGGACTTGGGAGACCGGGTGGATTTGGGGTGGTCCACTTGGATCTTTCTGGGGCCCTTTGGGACTCCCTTGAGACCCTTTGGGAGCCTTTTGAGAAACTGTGGGACCCTATAGAGGCCCCTCTGAATCCTGGAACCTCTGCTCCCCCTCCCAGCGCTGTAAAACCCTTACACAGAAAAATGTTTGTGCGATGGATGAGTAGAACAATT
>SDVV010035524.1:0-11050 GCA_016164225.1 Gammarus roeselii
TTTCAAGATTTCCAATAACATATATTGTGAATCATGTTCTGAAACATGATGTAGCTACAAACCGGCCGCCGACAGATGCGCTGTCACGAATTCACTTTATCTCTCGTTTCGCTAATTCAAATAGTGCATATAAAAACTAAGTTTGATGTATTATACCTAAGTATTGAAAACCCATTGCTAGACGATGGAATTTAATGATTTAATAATAATAATAATAACACACCATACCATCACACCTCCGTGGAATAAGATTGAGGTAGAAGCATATCTTCGTCGGAGCCTCAATATGAGTCACGCAAGCTTCCCCGTAGGGCACGAAGAGCATCGAAATACTTCAATTTTGGTATATACGCAAGCTGGTGCGTACAGGAACGGGAAGGGTTTAACAGTTACATAAACAGATTATCGTCTATGTGCCTTGTGGGGTGGAGAGAGACCCCCCTCCCCACGCCTGCACAGATATTTGGGTTCTACACTACTTCGCATTGTCCGGTAAATTTCAGAAAACGATTAGCTTCATCCGCTAGGTTACGTCAGTGAGTAAGCTTTGTAGGTTGCACGGGAATTTAAGAAGGCTCTTCGGGCTGCTGCGAGTGCATTGAAATCCATCAGTAAGTATTTCACGCTAATTGCCATGTGGTGGCGCGTCCGGTCTCATGTCTACAACCATTAGGTGGTTGTGAGTTATGCACGTGTGTCCCGAGCACAAGCGGTTGATAAACACTTGGTCTCTTCTGTTTGAGAACTTGGTTTCTTCACCGAGGGTTTAATTTGAAGCATTTTTTTCCGCTCTGTGTCCACATGTCTTTCCATCGGAATGTTATTTGGGATCTGAAGATAGGTCTCGGTTGTGTACGGTGATAATTTATTATTGATGGCTAGATGCCAGATCAGCGAAGAAATCTGCAAGCTCACTTCCCCTTATTCTCACGTGACCAGGGATCCAGCAAAACTCGACTGCTTGGCTCGTCTTGGATTTGTTATGAGATCGTGCTGCATTTTACAAAAAGCAGGGTGTTCATAGTTCAGAGTTTTGAGCTGAGAGAGGACACTCAGACTGCCTGAGAATACGACGTATTTGTGGAAACGATTTCTTATCGTAATAGAGGCCGCTAATTCTAGTGCATGCAGCTCTGTAGAGTATACATATGCTTCTTGTAGGAGAGTAGCCGCAAAGCGTGGCAGCTCCCACTCCGCCCACGGTTTTAGAGCCGTCAGTGTACGGTATATATGGCGGTACTCTGAGCATTGTACCTCGAGTAGTCTCCAAAGTTCTCAGCGGTACGTATTGGTTGGAATAGTTCTTATAGGGTATATTTGCAAATCTAGGCTGACCAACGGTGGGTTGATCATCCACGTTGATGTGTTGATTTAGAGGATTTGGTAGGAGAGTGAAGGCTTAATAGCCTTGCGATAGATATTCAACGAGGTCAGTAAGTTGTCCACGCGTAGGGAAAATGGTGAGTATGTATTCTTCTTAGCCGCGAAGAGGCGTTTATCGGAAATGTGGGTGATGTCGTCGAGGGCTCAGTTGTTTATTAGGCTCCTATTCATGAAATAGTATTGTAGCGTGAGTTTGTCTAGCCGGAGCGAAAGTGGAAGCTCGTTAACTATAGCACGTTCAGGGATTCGATGAGGGTGGACGGAATACGCCGATTGTGATGAGCACAGCATTGTTTGCGATAATCGAGAGAGGTTCGAGAGGGTTTTTGGCTGCTGGCCGTCGCGAGATGGCCTGCACGCGGTGGTGGTGTCGGAGCGTCGGATGCCCTGGACGGAGTTAGCGTCCCCCGGTCTGGACGACGCTTCGCGATAGACCCTCAACCCCCCTTGTTCACGTCGCTGTCAATGGCGTCCTCAACCCACCGACAAAACACAGACACCAGCGCTACAACAAATACACTTTTTCCCTAGGGGAAGTGAGCAACTGGTGCCGTTCCTTCTTCTCCTTCTTTTCCAAGCCGGTGACATTAAACCCAGCCCTGGTCCCAACGCACACCCATGCCCCACCTGCGGGCGTCCTTATTTAAGCTGCAATGACGCGAGCCAGTGCAGATGTGGAACATGAACACACAACACAAAACAATGCTCAGGTAACACACAACAATAGAAACATACAACACGGGTGGCAATGGATGAACTGCCACCAAACCCACAACATCAATACAGTTATCAACAATAACACCCTTCTCCCCGCACCACACCTGATGCCCCCCACTTCTGGAGGCTCCTCTCCTTAGCGTCCGGCTACCTCAATGGCGGCGGTTTCTCTACCCAGGGCACCACCTATCCTGCCCCAGGCTCCACGTCATTACCACACCAACCCCAAGTCAATCTCAAACACCTAAATATATTACAAAAAAACACAAGCAGCATTGGTGGGAAGCAATCCGTACTGAAACATTTCTTACACAAACACCACATCCACATCGCCCTACTCCAGGAAACAAAACTTAAGCAACACTCCAAAACACCAAAGTTTCCTGGATACACAACACTCCGCCACGACCCGCGCCCTACAGGGGAGCCTAATATGTCTCACGTTGAGGCTCTGGTGGAACTGAGGCTCAAATCAAATCAAATCCGCCACGACTGTCCTAACAACGACGGTGGTGGTGGACTCGTTACACTAGTACAGAAAAATTTCCACTTGATCAACACAACCTCTTTTACCATCGCACAACTTCCCCCTGACCGCACTCTGGAACTACAATCACTACACATATAGATTCACAAAAAAACAATACAATCTATCTAATATTTACATCCCTCCATCCAGTTAATGTCCACCTCACTATACGCCCTACCTGGACTACCTCAACGAAACCATTAACACCTTCACCCTGAGTGATTTCAACGCGCACGACCTCTCCTGGCTTGCCTCGCAGGGAGGTGACCGCAGGGGCGGTGTTCTCGTTAATCAGCTAGATACACTTATCACACTAAACAACGCAGACACATCCACTCGCAAGCCTTTCAATCCCAACACACAACCGACTCCTCCAGACATCTCATTCTGCTCGTCAAATCTTACGCTAAATTATTTATTGTCAATGGGCGGTCCACCATAACATGTCATCCGACCACCTACTAATAGTCATTAAATAGCAACTTCGATCCCCAATTCACAACAAGTCCCCTCACACATATCGTAACTACAAAAGAGCAGACTGGGACGAATACACAACATCAATTGAAATAATCCTACAAGACTTTGACATCCCCCAATACACATCTATTGACACAGCCACGAAACACTTCAACACAGTACTCAACCACGCAGACAGACAACACATACCCGCCGGGTTCGTCCGCGGCTTCAATCCAGTCTTCTCGACCAACATTAGGCGGAAAATTCAGCAACGTAACCACCTTCGATTCAAATCCTTAACGCAGAAATAAATTCAGATATCCGGACGCAACAGACGAACCTATGGCGGGACGTGCTGGCAAACACTAACTCCCGAACCTCACAATTAAAATTATGGAAACTCATTAGGAGCCTCAACAACACTAACACAAACCACATAAACACACATGAGTCAATCCTTCCACCCATCAACCACACTATATCATCAGATAAACAACAAGCGGACATACTCAACAAACATTATGCAAACTCTTGCCACCTACCACACCACCCAGACAACAGGAGGATATTCAAACAGTTACACAGATTGCAGACCGATCCAAACACGGATACCCCCTTCAGACCAGCCATGACAATAGCCGTCATACCCCAGACCAAAAATTCTTCAACAACGGGCCCAGACGACTTATGATACATTCACCTTAAACTTCTAGGGCCACACGCCATCGCGGTCCTCACCGACATTTTTATCTTTTCCGTATTACACAATACAATACCCAACATATGGAAACAAGCTGAAATCATCCCCATCCTGAAACCATACAAAGTTACTACAGACCCAGCCTCATACAGACCCATTTCCCTCCTCACAAACCCTTCGAAAATCTTGGAGAGACTGGTTCTAAGCAAAATTATTGCACACATTCACTCTCCCCTGCGCAATACGGTTTCAGGGCACAACACTCCACAACCACACCTCTCATCAGCCTCACCCAGACCATCTATGAAGGCCTGAACGAAAAGAAGCCAGCCGAACGAACTCTGGTATGCGCATCGATATTAGTAAAGCCTTCGACACAGTTCCAAGACACGGCCTCATAAACCAAATACTTGACACCCACATCCATCCAAATTACAAGAAGTGGCTTGCTAATTTCCTCTTCGGTTGACATGCATACACTGTCTACAACGATTAGCCTTCTCGAATCCGGCACTTCCCCAATGGTGTCCCTCAGGGACAAGTGCTTTCCCCTCCCTTTTCAATGCCTTTATGCAGGACCTGCCCATTCCAACAAAACTCAACACCCACATAAGTTCGTACGCGGATGATCTCACAATAATCACACAAAACCACAAACACGACAACGCAGCAGCACACCTCCAACAGTACCTGAACTGTCTTGAAGTCTGGCATCAGGAAAACAGAACGAAGGTGTCCGCAAGCAAGTCGTTTCTCACTCTGTTGACTCCGGATAAAGGTGAACACCTCATCCACCCCCACGTCACGCTCATACCCCACAGCCCCACTGCAACTATCCTTGTAGTAAATCAACATCGGCACCAAAACCAGAGACCCAGACTGAACGTGTCTAGGGTAATCACTACAGCAGCTTTTAACGGTCACTCCAAGGAATCAATTACAACACATTACAAACAATTCATCAGGACCGTAAACTCCTACGCTAACACCGCCAAGTCCTCGAACCTTGCAGCCACACACATTAACTTCTTGCAAAGGATGCAGAACACAGGCCACACCCATTCCGCACTTGCATGAAGAAACCAAGGTCCTCTCTCTCAAGTTTTATCTTGATATAAGAGGGACCCAATTCTTCAACAAGATTTCAGACCTGTCACACCCCTGGCACAATCTAATGAACCCTCGTTCAACCGCCGACACCTACATAACACACAGGCAACACACTTCGGTTCCTTTTACGCGACCATTCCTGAACCTACAGATAACACATCTATGCACAAACAGATACACGCACACTTCACAGCTCTTGCATTAGAGGAACACAGAGTCGGCACAAACTTGCAGAACCACCCGCCTGGGGTGGACGTGGAGGAGTTGGGGTTGCCCAGGGGTGACAGGGTCCACCTGTCAAGGCTGCTGTGCGGGCACCACACAGCTCTACAGGCATACCACCATAGACCGGGAAATGTCCCTTCTGATCTCTGCTTGCGGTGCCGGAATTCACCCGATACGGTCGAGCACGTCATAACGTCGTGCCCAATCACCGTACCAGGCAGGCTCCACCATAACATCACGTCGGCGCGTGACCTATGGGAACGTCCGCGCGACAGCATCAGTTACTTCAGGGGTGCAGGGCTATTATAGAGCCTATCAACTGCGGTAGCACCCCCAACACGCACACGTCGGTGGGTTCCCGGGACTCGGGCTGTGCGCTGACCGTGGCTCCTCCATCGCAGGGAGAGTTGGCGTTGAGCAACAACAACAACATCAACAGCTGTATTGTCAATGTGTGAGCCTATAATTGTTCTGGATTTAAGAATTTACCATTTATTTAGGTCTAGTGACATGCGGACAAAATAACAGAAATATCAGAATACACAGATGATACGTACCAAGTCTTCGTCAGCGTGAGCTGTTCTAAAGACAACATTTGCTAATAGATGAATTTACTATCAACTTATAAGTAGGGTTGAGGAGTCAGGACCAGCCGATGGACATTGTTGGAGGACATCCTCTACTCTCCACTTTTCAATATGTCGAGACAGATGAAAGCATCACATCGGACTATTAATTTCAAGAAAAATTTGCTAAGTTAGTCTGATCACCGACGTAATTATCATGACTATTTACTGTTTCAACTGACATTTACTAAAAAAACTTGAGAGCAGAAAATGTCCGACATGAGATTGTCTAATACATTACTCAGACATTTTTTTGGCGTGCGATGACACCAGTTTGAAACTAAATGCATTGTTGCATGACATATTAACATGCACACGAAAAAAATATATTACAATAAGTCATAATCGATGGGTACAATAAATGAATGGATTTCTATATGAACAAGATAATAGGAAATTTGAGCATACGAAGCGAGAAAAAAAAATAGAATGAAAGCATTTATAAAATGAAACTGATGAAACATAAATAGTTGACACGGTAAAGTGCATAGCAAAAGTAAATTACAATTCAAGAATTTATGCACGTACCAGTTCAAACAGGTATAATTTTAGTTTACGCTTGAACGTATCTATACTTCTACCCGTCCTTTTATCTATGGTAATCGAATTCCAGGTTTTATCAGCTCTGTATTTAAAAAAATGGGAATGTGTTGACGAGTTTCGGGGAATTTGCAAATCCGCATTGCTGAGAAAATCATACATAGGATTAATTCAAATGAAAAACACTTATCAATATAAGTTAAATGATTCAAAGCTTTGTAGACAAACACCGCACCGGACAACGTAATTATCGGCACCGAAATTCAAGGATGTTACCAAGAGAATAAGTACCGTAAACCTTTTGCAGAGGGTTTCCAGGGCAACAATGTTTGGTTGCCATGTAATTTAGGGTCGGTCCCACACAAGTCCTAGCAATTTTATGGATTCGTTGTATACTAGGTACACCTGGTTTCAGGTGTAAGCCGGGAACGTGAGTAAAATGCATGGTCTTAGTTTTAGAGGGCGAAAATCGGAATCCGTTCAAAGATGCGCAGTTTCCGATTCGGCGTAGAAATTTATGAAGTTTATGTTGAATTGTTCAATTACTAGGGTGTCTGTAGCTTATTTTTAGGTCGTCCTAGTGTAGTGATGAAAAAAGTATTCTGTCACGTGGAAGAATGTCGGCTAGCTGGTCGATTTTAAGGATTAAAAAAGTGACACTGAGGACGCTTCCCTAAGGGAGGGAAGCCCATTTCTTGCGGATGCAATGATGACAGTGTTGCCGACCCTGATCCTGGAGGTATGATTTTGCAGATAGGTAGTGTCACATGCTTTTTCGACGTCTAAAAATATGAAAATCACATGTTCCCCACAGACGAAAGCCGGTCGAATGTCGGATTCTAGTCATACAAGGTGGCCCGTAGTAACGTGGCTCTTACGGCCGCCGCAATGGATGTTGTTGAGGCCTGCATGCATTTCAAGGTGGCGAACAAGGCGCGAGTTTTTTATTCTTTCCATCATCCTACAGAAGACGTTGATAAGGGCAATGGGGCAGCAGTCGCGTAGGTCACTGTTGCAAACTCCGGGCGTGGGATCGGGAAGATTACAGATTCCCTTCATTGGGTAGAAAAAAACGAGTTTGAATTCATTATGTTGAACACTTTTAATAGATACTCAAGGGCACCTTCAGGGAGACATTTGATAATATTGATGTTCACGCGATCTGGCCAGGGTGATGTTCCACCGGTATGGTCTATAGCATACTGTACGTAGTTCATGGAAGGAGAACGGTTTGTTGTAGACTTCTTCGTTTGTTCAAGTAAAATCAATATGTTCACTTTCTCATAAGTTTTCTTCCAGTTGGAAAGCAGCCGTGTAATATGTTGTTTGCTATATCTGGCTGAAAGTCTGTGCTGGCTAATCCGCGATTTCTGCGTAAGAAGACTAAATTATGCCTCCGTCTTAATGGATGTGTACAGGTCACTCTATGCGTCACTGAATACGTCTGATTTCTTTCCCACAGTTGGAGGAGAGGGGAGTTTCGGTTAATATCGTTGGCTAATTTGGTTCAGATTCCTCGTTTCTCTTCTACTTTAAGCTTGGGGAACGCGGCAGATGCCTTTTCCCGTGCTGGTTGGTTCCTGTGGGACCATGCGCAATAAAAGGCCATGTACAGCATTTTAACGCCTGTCTCTTGATTCTTGTAATGCCGGGCACCACCACGGTTTTTGAAAAAATGTTGGGAGTGAATATTGAGTGATGCATGCGGCAGCTGCACTTTGAAATTTCTCCTATAGACGGATGACGATGTCGTGTTCTGAGATATTGTCCACATCGTGCCGCGCGATATGTGACCAGTATTCTTTTCAACAGGCTTTCCGGAAGTTGAATCGAACTTCAGGTGAAGCGGGATTGCTTGGTTGCTTGGTTGGTTGGTGAGGAGTGATATGGGGACTGGGTTATGGACGCTGTGGCGTGTTAAAGGCAGCACTCCCCGAACGAGTTGGGGTGCCAGTGTGGGGGATCATATGGCTAAATCGATGGCATTTCACTTTCAAGTGTGATTCGAGTAAGTTGTCCGTCACTGCAGAGAAACAGGTTTTGAATGTCTATGATGTTGGCCATTTTTACTCCCCTGAAGCCTGTTCTCGCGCATCCCCATATTTCGTGGTATCTGTTGAAGTCTCACAGGAGGAGTACGGGAGAGAGCAGTTGAATAATCAGTTTGGTCATTAGTGCTTCTGAGAGATCGTGACCGTGCGACGAGTAGATAGATACCACCGTTATTGGTCGTGAAACTCGTATCTTCACAGCGATCGGTTTGAGTTCTGTTCTCAGAGTAGTTACGCTATGAAGGATCATGAGTACCACTCGGCATCGGGCCACTGGCATTTGCGGGATGTATGACATATTGGGGGATTTTGAAGATGACGGTCTTCCGGAGTTGATCTCATAGAGACCTATCGCCAAAAGGTTATTGAGGGAGATTAGGGATAGTAATTCGTCGTTCTTGTTCCTTTGACCCTGGCAGTTCCACTTGATTCTTGTGCTGTGGCTTATTTCGAACGCAGTTCGCGCTCAGACCTAGGTGATCTAGAGTGGTCGCGTGGATTGTAAGAACTTGCTTGGTGTTCGTGTCTTAAAGTTTGCCCAGGCTCCTAGATCGAGAGCGTTCGCGAGAGCGTGGTCTGCCCGACTTACTTCGTTCGCGGCTGTGAGTGCTTTGTAGGAAGAAGAGGAAGAGGGTGTCTGCTCATTGTGCTTGTTTCTTGTTTTTTTTAACTGTATGGTTGGCAGAGTAGAAGCCCGTGTGATATTTAAGTCGACTGAGGTCAAAGGTTGTTTAGTTATTTCGGGTATAAGTCCATCGCTTAAGATTTTTAACACTTCCTCACGCAGGCGATGGTCGTTCTCGCTGTTGAGTTGTTCTGGTCTCGGGCATGAGAACTGAGCGTTGAATCCCTCATTTCGGATATTGTCGGATGAGGGGTCGGTTAAGACAGATACAAGTTGTTCTACATTCTGATCTTGACAAGCTGCTGTTTGTGGGCTGTTGCTAGTCCTTTTGCTTTGTGTCGAGTGGACGTCGAGTACCTCGAGGCCGTCATCGGAGACATCTTCGTCGTTCGATTTTTCGTTTTGTGTTAGTAGACCTCACTGCGTTGTAGACTGAGAGGGTAACATCCACCGTTGTATCCTCCGGTGCACCGGTGGGCTCATTGCCAGGGCCACTCACCTCTATGTCGAGGTCAGTCTCTAGGCTGGTTGCGATAATGTTACTGCTTGGGAGGGGTGTTTAGGTTGTGTTGACGATTCACGGATATCGTCTGGATTTTCTTTGGGCTTTCGTTGTGCCAATTTGGGATAGCTTGTTTCCGTGTGACTCTGCGGTCGTATTGTATGAGTCATATTTGTTTCATCCATGTGCATTTAGCAGTCGCGTTCGCCTGCCTCGTGGAGATATGAGCAGTGGTAGCACGTAGGCTGGAAGTCTTTTCAATCCTTTCGGTCGTGCTCAACGGCTCACTTCTTGCAACGCTGAGGTTTGTCCGGCATGCAGTGTTTGATGACGTGACCGTATTGAAGGCATTTTTTGCACATTGCAGACCATATCGCAACTGGATAATTTTTTGCTTCTTTGTGTCCCCCCCCCCCCCCCCCCCCGGGATTACTATCAATTCCGGTGTCTCAGGTCTAGGGAAGGGGATTTGACACGCAGGAAACGAGATTTTCGCTATTTTATTAATGGTGACTCCACAATCCTTTGCTAAACCTGCCGAAAAGCACTCAGGTCAGCTGAATAAATGTAGCGTGACGTTTTTTTTATTTGTTCGGCAGCGTTGATGAACGGATGCAATTCAACAGTTATCCTGTATTCGTCTATGTGGGTAATTTTTCGGATAGTTATTATGCTCAAGTTATACGACGTGGGTCAAATACTTCAATTTCTGTCGGTGGACGGTTTCCGGTTTACATACTGGTTATTGCCCGAGTGAATTCATCATAATGAATGAATTCGTTGAGGGAGCAGATTTGCTTGCATCTCGATCTATGAGCATTATGAGGAAGTGAGTAAGGAATGATGCTGAACTTTTCTCCTTGATGGAAAGGTCAGCCTTGAAAGACTCCATCGAGGCTAAAACCTCTCGTCGATCGTCTCATCAGTCTATCTGGAATTGAAGAATTTGTATTTATTTTTCATTTTTGGGGCAGTCTTTCTTCCGATGCGCACGACTGGTCACGGTTATCTTGAGAGCAGTGTGAGCATCTTTGCTTACCATGACAATTTCAGTAGCTATATTGACGCTGAAACGTGCCCTGTATCTAATTACTTCGCGTGTCCGACTTAGTCCCTATGTAACTCGGACATTGTAATTATAAATCACTTGTATTGTATGTATATGTATAGACATACAGTCATTTTCCCCTAGATGGGGGGTGGCTAAGTTAGGCAGACACCACCGTGTCCCTGCCGAAGCTCGAACTCGCGACATGCAGCACCAGAGGCTGACACAGCAGTCGGATACGCTAACCACTCGGGCACGGCGGCCTAAGAAGAGGATTGTAGGTAGGTACTGGACCTTGTAGGTCCAGTTAATTAGTTTTGTAGCTATTTTAATTACTTTTTGGGTGTCTGAAACGTACTCTGGCACAATGATATGGTTTATATGTGTGTAATTACATTGTGTGTCCGACTTAGCCCACAGATAATTCGGACATTGTAACTACTATGAACTTGAAGGGCGAATCAATTGCTTTTGTGGTCAAGTTAATTACTTCAGGTACTGCGAGAACGCCGCTTGGTGGGGGGGGGGGGGG
>SDVV010035526.1:0-11050 GCA_016164225.1 Gammarus roeselii
CTCAATATCAAGACCACACCTTCTCGTGCCCTACCTTCCTCCACACCAGACTTTCTTCCACTTACAACACCAAACTCACATTCGCCCATACCTTTCAACTTCGTCTCACTCAGCGCCAACACATCTAACTTCCTCCTCACAAACACCTCGCCAATCTCCCTCCTCTTTACATCACTCGTACTACAGCCACTCTCTTTCAGCGACCCTAACAATAGGGTATGGAGAGGCGTGTGCCTCTCCTCCCCCCGCTCGTCTTGCCGTCTTCGAGGAAAGGTTTTTTTAGAGAACGGGATTCCTAGCCCCTTCGCTCCGCCCCGTTTTGTCGTCTCAGACACGCTGGGGATTGCGGTAGCACGATTCTACTCCCGGCTACGGGGCGCCCCTTTAGTCGCCTTCTACGACACGCGGTGGATACGGTAGCACGATTCTAAGGCCCCGGCTACAAGGCTGTTTCTACGTACCTACGTACCTAACAAATACTCAACATCTAGAGTATCCTACCTAATGTTAGGTTAGTATATCTACCTAGAGATCTACGTAGCTACAAGTAAACTAGTCTTTCATGTCTTAGCTGTGGTATTGATGGATACAGATGTGCAGTATCCTGGTTGATCTTGGGGACGCAGTTATCCATCACTTGTCCTATGGCACTAAACACGCCTACACCGGGGAACTCATACGTGACAACTAACTGCGCCTTCTGGCGAGTAGACTCGCGTTGCTTCAGGGCACTACACACACACACAAGCGGAGGAAAACAGCGCCTCACCAAGCCGGGTTTACTTTACCACTTTATCCATAATCATTGACTGATGCACTAAGTCTTATCTCATACATAGAGATTTACCTTCAAGGTTAGGTTTTTGATATTATTTCACAACCTTATTTAGATGTACATTACTTTTATTATTATATGCACATGCGGCGATTCAAAGCAAGCAGTAACGGCTAGACAGCGAAGACAAACCTGGAAGGGTGGGAAGAGGGTGATTCTAACCCACCTTCCCCCCAAAAGGCCTGCCCAGCTGCCGCGTCAATTTCCACCACAAACGAGCACAACATGTGCATGCCACGGAATGCCTTCTGATGGTGGGAACATGGGGAATGTCCTCCACACCTCCCTATCAAGCATCATTTCGATATTAGGGGGCTCGGGGCGGATGGATGATTATTCATTTTATAGATCATCAACACTTTATTCTAGTATTTTAGTATTTCTTCTTGTGCTCTATTATTTTTTTCTGCCCTTTTTTCATGATAAATTTCGCATTGGTTTTCATTATAAATATCGAGGTTGGTTGAGACAAGGTGACCCAGGGAAGGGAGGTACTCGGGGGACCCGGGGTTTTGGGAACCCGGGGGGCTCGGAAGACCATGAGGATTTGGGGGGACCCACTTGGACCCTTCTGGGGCCCTTTGGGACACTTATGACACCCTTCGGGACCTTCATGAGAAACTGTGGGACCCTCTTGAGGCCCTTCTGAATCCTGGAACCTTTGCTCCCCCCTCTTAAATCTACGTGACACCTACTCTGTATCTGCATTAAACCTACTCTATCTGCGTTAAACCTACTCTGTATCTGCGTTTAACCTACTCCGTATCTGCTTTAAACCTACTCGGTATCTGCGTAAAACCTACTGTCTATGTTAAACTTACTCGGAACCTAAGTTAAACCTGCTCGGAATCTGCGTTAAACATACTCTGAATCTGCGTTGAACTTTCTCGGAATCTACGCTGCACCTACTCTGCCACTCTTCAATTGCCCTACGGGGGAGTCTGCATTAACTTCGCGTTGGGACTCCGGTGGAAAACGGAAGCAACTACTACTACATTAGAGGGACATAATTCTTGAACAAGGTAGTGAACTCTGCCCATCCCTGCCAGCACCTACTGAACCCGCATCAAACTCAACGAAATGAACATAACACACCGGCAGCACACTTCGGCTCGCTTTACATCAACATTCCCTAACCAGCTGACAACACAGCTATGTATAGACAGATTCTCACATATCACAGCTTTCGCATTGACTGACTATATTACCTGTCGAGGCTGAGGTGCGGGCACCATACAGCCCTCCTGCCATACTAACCTAGGCTTTTGAACGTCTCTTCTAAGGCGTGCCCGATACAGTCTAGTACGTTATGACGTGGTGCCTAGGGATTGGACCGGGCAGGTTCAATCATATCGGTAATAACATATTGGTGCGGAATCTGTGGGAGTGATCGCGGGATAGCATCTATTTTCTGAAGGGTGTAGGTCTAATGCAAGGGCCTGCACCGGTCGTAACATTCCCAACATGCCCATGTCTAAGAGCTTCCGGACTCTGGGTGGGCGGTGTGCCGGCCGTAGCTTCTCCACCGCGCTAGGATCTGGCTCCAAGCTACAACAAAAATTTAGACGAACGCCCAGACATCTAATGGAGGCGTCGTCGCCTCCATTTTGCATGGACTGTCCAGCCAATCTTACAATCGCCTATGTTTTAGCAGATTGTTTAACCTGGACGAAACGTTGAATCATTCACTTTCTCGGACCATACTAAAGCATGCCGATATCCCTCGGCAGCAGTTCAGAGTGGAATCCCTTCTGAGATGCCGTCGAGAACCAAATCTGTTAGCTGAAATCTGATCTGTTACGATTTTATCACATCTCATCTTATCTGCCTAAAGATTCCTCCAACCCGAAGGATCACTGTTTATGATTTATTTTAAATAAAACACTTTACATCCCCTACTCTGTATTGATTTGAATATACCTTGACCCAACACTAACCCTCAGACAGACGATGACATGGCGATGGCTGAAGCAGCACCACTTGCTGGATCATTGATCGGTGTCAGACGGACATAGACTCCATCGTGCTAGGACACCCTATCACTTCAATCTATTCGTTGATAATGTTCTGCTCTGCTCTGGTGCTGAATGAACGTTGAGGTGAAAACTCCTCTGCCCTCGACGAGCTCGATTACTTGTGTGTAAAAATGACACGCGGTAGCTTATTTGCTGAGCTTGCTGCTATTTTTGTGAATTAACATAACTTTTGTGAGAACAATTGTACGCTCGTTGGTGTTCGGTTTATTTATTCTACTTGCCTTTCATCATATTGCTATCTACATAGCTAATTTTTTTCAGGTTCAAGACCATTTCTGATCTTCAGAGGCATCTGTTCACCCATACCGATCAAACCGTTTTCAACTGCCACTACCCAAACTGCAATAAGAAATGGAAGTCTTCCACCACATTGGACCGTCATATCAGAAAGGTGATGAATTTCGTACCTTTTAATTGAAAAATGAGCCACATAATTGTATTAATCTTCAAAAGTTACATTTTGATTTTGTGAAGAATATTTTACTTGGCAGCAGTTCTGTTCCGAAAGGCACCATCGCCACTAAACCAAGACTGCACCACGAGGCGAGCAAGCTGTTCATTCATTGACTTCATTTACATTACAATTGCTTTGTGAAAATAAGACTGAATGATTACGAACCACCTCTGTTGTGTCTAATAGAGCTACCTGAGGTCATGACAATGAATACACCCTCTCTAATTCTGAACTACATTAGGAAAATATCCTCTGGCTTGTCCCTGGTACAGTTACTGGTAACCGACAGAGTTTTGCCGATGTATTGGTAGGTATCGGTCTTTCATTATTGGTATGAGTGGCTATAAGTACAAAATCACCGTGATTTGGTTGTTGCCACAAGTAGAAATATTGATACAGGCATGTATAACAAACAAGTTTTGAGTTATCAAATTGAGGATGAATAACTGATATTAAAACGTGCACCAGTGTGCCCCCAAGGAGGTTCCCGAACAAAATGATGATTTAGAGTTGGAGAGAATTCCTTTGCCGAAAATGATAGCATGGCTTGTGATTTATTTGCTGCAAGGTCTCTGCTCTTGAAGTGTGCTGAGCTCTTTGATTCTAGGTGGGCTGCACTTTGATTCAAGGTGGGCTGTGCTTTGATTTAATGTGGGCTGCGTTTTGAATCAAGCTGAGTTGCGCTTTGATTCAAGGTAGGCTGGGCTTTGATTCAAAGCGTGCTGCACTTTTATTCAAGGTGGGCTGCTCCTGAGCAAGGAAAGTCACATCACTGCTTACTGTTTCTTGAGAAGCGCTGTGAACAAGTGCCACCGTAACTTTTGAGAACATTGCGATCCCTGGGCATCCATCCAGAGGCGTCAGAGGTCACTCATTGTTGTCACGGCTTCTCACACATAATTGCTAAATGTAACCTAATCAGGAGTATAATTTCCGTATTCTTTGAGATTATTGCTATTTCATGAACAAAACTGCTTCCATTTGCATGGAAGCAGTTATCTGAACCCTATAACCGCACTGCTCGGCTTGAACATTCGGGATAGTTTGAATTTTAGAGGGCGCGAGAGGGTCTAGATTAGTTCAGAGTGCCAATGCTTTGAGGGAGGATCTGATGGTCGTCGATGTCTCACCCACTATTTCGGCAATGAAATTGGCCTGATCATACGAAGAATTACCCAGTTCCTGACCATTAATGTTTCTTTCTCCTACGGTTTCCAGGCTCACCTCTTATCAAAGGACGTGTACGCATGCCATCTGTGCCCAGCTGAACGCGCCACCGGCGCTCTCCTCTCGCAACATCTGATGTCCGCACACAACCTCACCTGGCCCAGCGGACACTCGCGCTTCTTGTGAGTGTTATTCGCATAGCAATGGACGTTGATTGTACGCATTGGAAACCTGACCTCCCGAATCACAATCGTCTGAATCGGCTTTCTTGCTCTTCATTAGAGCACGTTTAATTCCACCTGATTATTGGTTGAACCTTTGGTTAGCAGTTGAAGTTTTCAACATGAATAATATAGTTAAGAGGTTATCGCTGCAAGAAAAAAACATACCGGTGACGCTTCAAGAAATAGCGTATATAGTTAGGACGCCCTCCTAGGCATTTGTTAGATTTACGGGCCGCAAAGAGTTACGGCCCAACCGGGGGACGGCCCGACCACGGCCCAGAAAAGTTGGACAACGGCCCAAACAACTCGCCCAATTACACACACTCACACGCGCGTGTGCGTACACCTGGGCACAAATCCACACCCACGCACACCCGCCGGTCCTAACTATTCTTCTTTCGGGTGGCTAATAACAGCCAAGTTGCGCTCTTTCATGCAACCTCTTTCTACTACTCTACCTTGTTCTTCTTGACATTCTGATTTTCTCATGCGTGAGTTCCCTACACTGAGTGTAGATCTCATGCGTGAGATCACCTACTTTGAGTGTAGACCTCATGCGTGAGATCCCCTACACTGAGTGTAGACCTCATGTGTGAGATCCCCTACACTGAGTGTAGACCTCATGCGTGAGATCCCTTACACTGAGTGTAGACCTCATGCGTGATCCCCTACACTGAGTGTGGACCTCATGCGTGAGATCCCTTACACTGAATGTAGACCTCATGCGTGAGATCCCCTACACAGAGTGTGGACCTCATGCATGGAATCCCCGTTATTAGTCTTCTTCAACTTCCCCACAGAAAGTTTTGGACCGCATAGCCCCTGGCACATTGAGGACGACTGCAAATCCGTGGGGCTCCGGAGCAAGGTAGTGCTGGGACCGTGTGGCCTCAGCACCTTAGGAGTTCCTTTATCTGCTGTAGCGCCTGTGCATACCATTAACGCTCGTTGCGTAAAGGACATTGACTTTGCGCAGTAGTAGACTCAACTCTAACAAAAAAAAGTATAACTTGATGCAGCACTGTTTGCTGGTTTGACGTTCGGCGTCGGAAAGACAGTGGCTTCAGCACGTTTGAAAGCCTCGTCCCTCTAAACTAAGAAGCTTGAAACCAATAACACTTCTCCTTTCGCGAATACATTTTTGGATCCTCCTAACTATATCATCATTATTAGTAGCTAGCTATAACAAATGGTCGGGGGTTTGGCGATCCCCGGCTATTATTGGGTTAATGTCGTGCTAAGGTTTCAAGTCCAATATTAGTGTAATCGTTTTTACGACTCTGTTCATTTTCTTCTTCTTTCCATTCTTGCTGTTCTCAGAACAGGTGTGATTCGCACCATAATTGCAGACCACTTGTTGTTATTGGATCACCGTTCCCATTGTTGAAACTTATCGTTGCGAGGCCTGCGGGGAGGTCCGTGTGCCGCAGGTTGAACCTTCAACTTTTTTAGGTTATTTGCCATCCTCGTTTTAACTGTGGCTCGTACAACTGAATCCACCTATGTTATCCTAGACTGAATAAAATCTACTGTGACACTGTCTTGTCTTCAGTGAGAGAACAACTAATAACTCTCTTGATCGACACCTCGATCAACGCAAAACAAAGATTCAGTAGCCTCACCAGCTATTCGACTATCGTTACTCCACCTCTTTCCAGGCACTCAGTTGTAACCCCGTCCAAACTAGCGGCTCTTCTGGCATCACCTCTTCCAACTCCTGCACCTCTGCCGTAGTAATGTCCGCACACGTCTCGATCCTAAAACGGACATCTGTGCACCACTACCTACGGCTACAATAAACCTCTTTGACACCCAACATCCAACAACATCAAAATACTCAGCCCATCACTTCCGTACATCACCACTCTCCTTCACACCTTTCCAGAACATCTTTTTGTTTTCGAAATCATGCCAACTAGCATCAGCGTCCCTCTTGGCTCTTCCTCTCTACCCAACCCTAAATTCATTTTTCTTCCATTTACTTCCTTCACGCCTTATATTTAGTTATCATTTTATATAACCTATCTTGGCAGTGAGACAAGTCTGTGAGAAGTATCTTGCAAAGGGAAAGGATGTGTTCTGGGCCTTTATGGATTTGGAAATGGCATACGACAGGATTGACAGGGAAGCGCTGTGGAAGGTGTTGCGTTTGCATAGAGTAGGCGAAAATCTCTTGGAAACGGTGCAGGGTTTCTATGTTGGCAGCCGAGCATGTATCATAGTGGGAAGCGAGGTGAGTGATTGGTTCACAGTGAAAGGGGGTCTGAGACAAGGCTGCGTGATGTCTCCCAGGCTGTACAATCTCTACGTTGATAGAATGGTCAGGGAGGTGAACGCGAGTATGCTGGGTTGTGGCTCTGAGCTGTTCGAAGTGAATGGGCGAGTTGGCAGTTGAGCCAGTTGCTGTTAGCGGATGATACGGCGCTGGTGGCGGAATCAGAGGAAAAGCTATGTAGGCTAGGGTCTGAGTTACCTGGTAGAGTGTGTGAGAGGAGGAAGCTTCGAATGAACGTGGATAAAAGTAAAGCAATGAGATGCACGAGGACCGTTGATGCGAACAGAATTAGTGTCCCCCTAAATGGAGAGTTGTTTTAAGAAGATCAGTGTTTCAAGTATCTGGACTCACATGTGGAGAGGACTGAACTAGTGGAAACTAAGGTGAAGTCGCGAGCGGAGGGAGGGGTGTGAAATTGCTGGGCGCACTGAACAGTGTGATGAGCTGCAGGACGTTGGGGATTGAAACAAAGAGAGGGCTGTACGAGGGTGTCGTTGTCCCAACTGTGCTTTACGGAGCTGAGACTTGAGGGGTGAGAGCAGAGGAGAGAAAGAGGTTGAATGTTTTTGAGATGAAATTTTTAAGGAGCATGGCAGGAGTGTCGCTGAGAGACAGATTCACTAACGACGTCGTTCGAATCAGAACGGGGATGGTGAAAAAGTTGGAGGACCAAGTGGATTTCCGTGTTCTGAGATGGTTCGGGCACATGGTGAGGATGGATGAAGGAGATTGGTAAAAAGTTGATGAAGGCGGAGGCGAGTGGTCGCAGGCCTAGAGGTAGACCGAAGTTAGGGTGGATGGATGGTGTGAAGCAGGCGTTAAGAAAGAGAGACTTGAATGTAGAAGTAGCGAGAAAGCGTGCAATGAACAAGCGTGAGTGGAGAATGGTTGTGAATGGTTGATTTTGACGCTGCTCTTGTGTGCTTTCCCGCCTTTGACATCACGTTGTCGGGAGGATCGTGGGTGGGGGGGGGGCTCGGTCATCATGATGCGGCGGGGGTAAACCAGTGAAAACTGTCTGACCCTGCTTCTGACAACGGATCCTTGTACCGCACTCGTGACCCAGTGTGTGTGTTGCGGGGTTACCTGCCGGACCCTTTAGCGCACAAGGGCTAAGTTGTGTGAGCGTATGGGGGTGTGAGGTGCGCCTTGCCGTCGGCTACCCCCATTTATGAGGGATTCGACCTAGTGTCTGTCTTTCGGCGGTCAAGTGGAGAAGACTGTAATTGTGGAAACCGAGGTGAAAAATAAAATGAAAGAAGGGTATAAAGTGGTCCCTGTACTGAATTGTGTAATGAGCTGTAGTTGTCCTAACTGTGCTCCTACGGGGCTCAGTCGTGAGGGCGAGATCGGAAGAGGGAAAAAGGTTGAAAGTTTCTGAGAGGAGTGGCCGGAGTGATCCGGAGAGTTATGATCAAAAATGAGTTACGGCGCAGCCCTGGTGCAATTTCTTGTCCGTGCATTCTCGTTGAGAAACGAGATGGGCGTGGGGGAGGATGACCCGGCAATTATGACGCCTTAGGGGAAACCGGACCTCACTTCTCATCCGAAGTGTGAGTTTTGGCGTCCCGGTATGGCCCTTCAACGCTAAAGTTTCCTCCTAGGCATCTGTTAGGTTCATGGGCCGCACGGAGTCTCGGCCCAACCGGGGGGATGAACACCATTATTTCCCTTCACACTCTCTTCTTCACCTTTTACTATCTCTCCTTCTCTCCCCTAACCTGATTTGCTTGACTTTTTATTTACCTCGGTTATATTTTTTATTTAGTTTAAATTTCATTAAACTTGTCTCAGACTCCTTCTAAACAACTCTCCTAATAGTCGCTACACACAAACACACACCCACACATACGCACGCACACACACACAGACACACACACTCGAACATTCACATAACGGTTGTAACTATTCTCCTTTCGGGTGGCAAGTAACAGCCAAGTTACGCTCTTTCTTTCATGCAACCTTTTTCTACCACTATTTCTTCTTCTTTCCATTCTTGCTGTTTTGCTGTTCTCATGCGTGAAAGTTCCTACACCTAGTGTAGATCTCAAGCATGGGATCCCCGTTGTCTGTCTCTTCTTCATCTTCCCCCTCAGCAGGTGTTGGAGCGCGTAGCCCGCACCTTAAGGACTACTGCGGATCCTTGGGGCTCTGAAGCAGGGTAGGTAGTGTGTTATTCCTCCTTACTGCCATCCGAGGAGTGCTGGGACCATTGGCCTCAGCACCTTAGGAGTTCCTGTACCTCCTGTGGCACCCGTACATACCATAGACGTTCGCCGCGCAAAGAACTTAGCCTTTGCGCAGTAGTAAACCATAACTTCAACATTGAAGAAGGAAAAAAAAGAAAAACTAACTTGACGCAGCACTGTTTGCTGGTTTGACATTCGGCGCCAGAAGGACGATGACTCCAGCGCGCTAGAAAGCCTTGTCCCTCTGATCTAATCAACGCTAAAGTGCAATGTGTTGGTAAGAGTGAGGAGTGTGAGGTGGGCCTTGCCATGGGCTATCCTTCTCTAAGTGGTTTCGGCCTACTCATTGTTTTATCTCGCCTCATCTTGTAAACATTTCCAAATGTTGTTTACATACCTTTCCCAAATGTTTCCTAAGCGGGTGGCCATCGGCAGCCAAGTAGCGCTTTTTCGAGTTTCAAGACAATAGCTCCCCTATTTTGTTTTATTTTACTTCTCAAATGAAGTGGTCTAAATATTGTACAATAAAGTCGTAAATCTTTCATCATTATTTTGAAATATGTGATGCCAAATATATTGACAGCTGCACTGTCATGTTTTTTCTTCAGCTACCGTCGCGACTTGTCCGGCCAGTACCGCCTTCAGACGGTGCGCTATGAGAGCTTGGAACTTTCTCAGGGCCTCGACACCAACAACGCTCAGGACTACGATCACTTTGAGGAGCCGTCGATGCGGAGTGACTAGCTATTAAGCTCACCACCCCAGACCTGGGCGGCCTCGTCGGTGCAGCGCGATCAGGAATCGCGATAGATGCTACAGACGAAGTGGCAAGATTCAAGCCAACCTATTGGTAGCTCGGTTCGTGCAGTAGTATCGTCCGGTGCCAGAAGAACACCGACTCAACTTCACTAGAGAGCCTTGGAACTCTTAGCTAGTGCGGTGGAAATTCTTGACAGTACCCTGATGGGTGTAAATTATTCTTGTTTTGTGTGGTTGGCTGTAAACATAATGTTGTAGTCAGGTGAAGTGGTTGGCTGTAAACATAATATGTTGTAGTCAGGTGAAGTGGTTGGCTGTAAACATAATATGTTGTAGTCAGGTGAAGTGGTTGGCTGTAAACATAATGTTGTAGTCAGGTGAAGTGGTTGCCTCTAAATATAATATGTTGTAGTCAGGTAAAGTGGTTGTCTGTAAGCATAATATGTTGTAGTCAGGTGAAGTGGTTGGCTGTTAATATTATATGTTGTAGTCAGGTGAAGTGGTTGGTTGTAAATAAAACGTTGTCCTGGTAATCGATAATGAACTCGAACACAATCAGTTTAATTCTTTAATTCCATCTTCTTTTCTCAACCACTCGTGAGAGCCGTGTGGTTTTGCATGATGCTTCTGGTTTAGTTTGAATGAATCCTGAAGAGAAAACATTACAGAGACGTTTTTACGAGAGAATCTTGATAACATCCGTTTAACGTAGTTTTCGACCGATTGAGACCTTTGTGTCTTCTAACCTTACTCGGGAATCTTGAAACTTTCAAGTTCCTAGACTGTCATCGAGTTTTTAGGAACAATTAACTTTTGTCATATCCCTATCAGGACGAGGAAGAAGAAGACGGAGGGGCAAACCTTGAATCCCCATGTGAGAAAGAGGAAGCGCATCTCTGGGAAAAACACCCCCGCCCTTCACCACATACCCCCCCCCCTCCCTCGCTCACCCGTCTAGACTCACCTCGCTTACCTTTACCGCTCACGCACAGACCGCGTTCACGGCACCAGCCCCCTCCGGTACCATCACAACCCGCCCCCCGCTTCCGGACGGTACCCAGGCGCGCTACGGCGGAACTTTACGATGACGACCCCTCCCCCCCCCCTCGCC
>SDVV010035527.1:0-11050 GCA_016164225.1 Gammarus roeselii
TATATATATCTATAGCCAGAGATCAAATAATGGGCAAGAACATGCTCTATCGGAGAAAGGCTGACAGCCCCTCCAGAGCGTTGCACTCAAACCTGTCGGCGACAAAGAACGACGAACCACTCATAAGTTCCTTATCTTAAGGAGACCTGACTCAGGTCGTAGTCGATGACACGAATGAACGCTTTTCGAAGCTGGACGGGAATATAATCGGAATGCACCATGCCCTAGGCAAGATAAGCAACATGATGGGCCCACCAAGCTGGGGACCGAGGACTGCTAGGCGCCCTCCAGTGAAGTCGGTGAACGCCTCACTAAACTGGGGATCCTTTTTGCAACAATGAATACTCGACTGGATGAGCTGATGAAGAGGATAGAGGCAGGCAACCCCTTACCTGTTCGTGTGCTTCCCCTCTGACCTCTCTGATAACATCACTCTCCTCCCAGCCGAAACACATAACGCCCGAACACCAAGAAACGTCAGGAGAAAATACACTCGATTTGATGACCACAAACTATTCAACAACATCCCTAAATTTCCCGAACACTTGAAAATGACATTCGATGTCAATGATAGACCGTATAATTGCCCAAATAAACTACGAGAAGAACTGGGCTATATGACTGGTCGTCCAATTCTAAACATCACCGCCAGCGGTGACGATAGCTTCACCATTAAAGTAGACACAAAACTTCTAGGTGACACTATATTCTCCAAAAACAGACTATGCGAAAAGCCTTGCAATATCATACCACACCCAACTTTTTTCTAAGTACAGGCCTGATTTACATCGAGGGTCTACCGAGTGATAAAGCAGACGAGTTCATCACCGAGCTTGTCCAATACGAGGAATGTATAGTTGAAGCGAAAATCGCACTAAAAATCAAACCAAAATAAATACCACCACGGCCCTTCTACTTAAATTAAATTGCCCCACTCCACAGAACTACATAGACATACATACCTTTCTTTGACGCCAAAACCAAGGTTACCCCCTTGGAAACACGTCCGATACGATGCTATAAATGCAAGAAATACGGACACACGAGCAGAGATTGTCATGGTCGTGCCCATCCGAAGAACGATCCCTTGTCGTGCCCATCCGAAGAACCTCACTGCTTTTACTGCAAAGTAAACAGCCACTCTACGGGATACGGAGACTACCCCCAGGACAAGACTGAGAAGGAGATCCTGCAATACCAAATGGAGCACAATGTCGGGCGACGAGAGGCTGCGACCGCGATTCGCTCCCTCAGGCTTACCCTCCCACCCAAGAGAGAAGATCAGCATTATTTCCCACCCACTTCCTCATAACGCTTGTAGATAGCGGTGCCAAAAAAGTTGCTCCCTCATGAATCCATTCACCATGATGATCTCACTGTCCATACAACTGGGAGGCAGACCGATAAACAAAAACCGACAGGGAAATAAGTATCTGGCCCACGTCGCATATATCGACCAAAGCAACGTTATGCAAAGGATTAGCATAATAGACAAACACAAAGTGACTGTCGAAATACATCCGTTCTTCATCGTTACAAGACGAGTTATATACACTTCCAGCTACACACTTAAAACTGACCTAAGCACTTTTGCAGCAGGTTAAGCTAAGGATTACGGAGTCACCAGCGTTTATCTAGCAAAGTGGATCAAAAAACGGAACTTCCACACCACCGCATATCAAATCACTTTCCCAGGACGCGACACACCAGAATCCATAGTAATCCCGGGCGAAGAGGGGAAAACATAAACCTACCCAGAAGCGATATGGCCTGCAATGTGCGAAAAATGCCTGCAATACGGCCGCGTCATCAAATACTGTCAGACACACATTTTCCAACGCTGTAAGAGGTGCCCCGGTGAGCATGACCGAAAGGACTGCACAGCCCGTCAACCTGAATGCTACCACTGCCGATGCCTCCATGAGGCAGGCGACCGCGACTGCCCAAATACATGGACCAAAAAACAATGACAATCGTATAAAACGACCGCAGAGTCACACGAAAACAAACCAAACCATCCAAATTTTTTAGGATGGAAACCCAAACTGCCGTAATTTAAATTACGCTAAAACAGTTAATTATTCAACTAAGATTACTCCCTCTGACGACACATATGTACCGTCAACACAACCCATTACCATGACTCCTACACCCCTCCCAAGTACTAACATTACCACAACTAGCCCAGCGACCGCCCTCGTAATAGAGGCGGGCGTCCCAAGCAATGAATCCACCAGTACCCAGGAGAGCACTGCGATGGATGGCCCAGTGGACCACAAAGAGCGGTCCACTAAAACGAAAACCAAAAGACAAAGGAACGAAGATTCCTCCGACGACGACCGCGGGGTAAACGACGCCCTTTCGCCACGAAACAAAAAGATTAGCAACATCCCACAAACCACGGCTTGCTTTGATTACTGCGTTGGACGACTACTGATCGTCTTAACTGCGACCACACCCAGCGAAAACCAGAGTGAGGTATACAACAATCAGCTAACATGTCCAACACCAGAGCATCTCACAAGTGAGAACGACCATCGGCTGCGCGAGGACTCGTTGAAAATCTACAACGGAGAACTGATACCCGAAACCCCTGATGGACCATGCACCGCACTCTACTCAAATATCACAATGACTACTACTCAGCCCATCATAATGTTTAAAAAAAAATCCATACAAGAGAAACGCGCTCGCAGACTTGAACACCACGAAAGTTCCTACAAACCACGCGACCGCTCCAGACCATCAAGATCTGAGCGTGAAACAGATCCGAAATGAACAACAGTACAATACATCAATGAAATTTCCAGGGACTTAGAAGCATTGAAGATTAATTATTATCGCTAATTTTCACTCTTAACCCTTTGGTGGTAGGCCTCCAGGAGATCAAACTCCGTGACACAGCCACTTTCACAATCCCTCAATATGTCACACACCGTCGCGAAGGTCACAATAATGTGACTGCACAAGGCACTTATGATCCATCAAATCATGCCTCATCACCTCCTCCATTTGAGAACAGAACACCAAGATTTCGCAGTGAAGATATGTATCTCAAGAACAATTACAATGGTATCTATCTACTCGTCACGAAACCACGCCCTCACGTAGGCACTAATGACGGATCTGCTTAACCAACTGCATCATCCCGTACATCTCATTGGAGACTTCAACAGCTACCACAAAGTGTGGGGTTTGATGAGAACGGACCCTAGGGGAGTGATAATGGCCAACACCATAGACACTTACAACCTGTTCCTTCTCAATGACGGACAACCCACTCGGATCAGAGTCGAAAGAGAAACATTCATCGATTTATCAATCTTTTCCCCAGCTTTAGCACCCCAACTTGTTTGGGGAGTCCTACCTTCAACACGTGACAGTGATCACATTCCTGTGATCATATCGCTCCTTACTAATGGACCAAACAATCCCGACGCTCAGGAATTGCGAATCAACTAATGAAGAGACAGCTTGGAGGAATACTCGACACATGTCGCATACGACGATGTGGAGGGCCTTCCCGAAGACATTTCAGAGCGCGACCTTCTATACGATAAATTCCAGAGTGCAGCTGTCGCATGCATTCCCCAATATTTACTTTCAACCTTTTTCCCAAAATCTTGGTGGTGACCGGAGGAACAAGAAGCAATGGACCAGCGTGAAAGGATGTACGGGGCCTTCCACCGTGCACGTTTTTCCAGGAACCGAGTAGCCTAGAAAAGGGAAACTGCCGTGTTCTGCAAACTCAGCGTGAAGAAGAAGCGAGAAAGTTTGACCCAATTAGTTAACACAATCACTCGAAACACCCCTCTTTCCCATGTGTGGGTAAAAATCAGACGTATCCAAGTTCGCCCCGAGCGACCAATCCACATATTTGCGGACGGAGACACTGTCTATTCTTCATACACGGACATCGCGGACAAACTAGCACAGACTCAGCCAAATGTCGCAATCAACATATTATACGGCTTCTTTCCTCCGGGAAAAGATTCTACGAAAAAGTTAGCATATTGACTTCACTTCCGCAGATGAAGAATTATACAACAAACCTTTTTCTCTCCATGAACTACAGTATTCTATCGACCACACTCGTAAAACCTCACCCGGGCCGGACAGAGTGCACAACAATATGATCAAACACCTTCTTGGCAACGCTCTCCAGCACCTAATAAATGTGTTCAATACGTTGTATTCAAATTCATTCTCTCGCAATCAATGTCGGGACTCCGTAAATATTCCGATACCCAAACCCGGAAAATGTCACAGTGACCCGCATAACTATCATCCCATTGCCCTTACTAGCGTCATATGTAAAACTATGGAAATAAGGATAAACTCACGCCTAGTCGACTGCCTTGAAATGCATGCAGGCCTCAACAGCATCCAGTGCGGTGGTCGTAATTGCCACTCCACAATGACTACCTCGTACGACTAGAATCAGACATTAGACAGGCCTTCGTCCAAAGAGAACATGTGGTTTCCATATTTTCCGACGTTGAAAAAGCATACGACACTACGTGGAAATACGGGATCATGAAGGATCTCCACCGTAAAGGTTTGAGAGGTCGGCTACCACTATTCATTCACCAATTTCTACAAAATCGCACCTTCAGGGTCAAGGTTGTCGACACTCAGTCTCCGTCATATCCGCAAGAAATGGGCGTTCCCCAAGGAAGCGTCCTCAGTGTCACTCTTTTTATCCTCAAAATCGATCAGTTAGCCGACATTCTTCCCAGAGACGGAAGACTGCTCTCATCGCTAAACGTGGACGACCTACAAATAAGCTACAGACACACCAGCCTCATAACAATTCAACATGAACTCCAAAAGTGCCTAAACCTAGTCGGGAACTGGGCTTCCCTAGACGAATTCCGATTCTCGCCCTCTAAAACTAAAAGCATGCACTTTACCCTTGTGCCCGGTTAACACCTGAAACCAGCCTTCACGCTGCACAACACCCCTCTATTATACAAAGAAACGATCAAATTACTGGGTCTTGTGTGGGACCCTAAACTTACGTAGCGTCCCCACATCTCAGCCCTGGCGACTCGCTGCAAAAGGTCGACAGGACATATCCAATCGGTAACAACTCTCGACCCTCTCTCGACCATCGCAAACAATGCTTTGCGTATCACAACCGGCGCGTTCCGGTCCACACCAATCGATTCACTCAACGTGCTCGCTAACGAGCTTCCACTTCCGCTCCGGCGAGACAAACTTTCACTACAACACTAGTTTATGACTAGAAGTCAAATCAACAACCTGGCAATCAGCCACATCATCAACATATGCTATAATCGCCTTTTCGCGGCTAAAAAAATATATGCCCACTGTTTTCCCTACATGTGGACAACCTGCTGACCTAGCTAAACAGCAATCGTAAAGTTATTAGGGCTTCATTTTCCTACCGAATCCTTAAAATTAACACACCAGCATAGATGATCAACCCACCACCGGTCAACTTAAACCTACAAGTGTACCATAAAGCAACTATACCAACCAACGCGTACCGGCAGGAATTCCTAAGACTACTTGAGGAAGAATTTTTAGAGCACCGCCATATATACACTGACAGCTCCAAAACCGCCGACGGAGTGGGAGCCGCCGCTGTGTGCGGGAACAGCCCACTCTCGGCCACCCGTCCACATGAGGCACCATTGTTCTCTGCGGAGCTACACGCACTTGAACTAGCAATCTCTATTGCAAAAGCAGATCGCTTCCCCAAATATGTCGTATTCTCAGACAGTCTGAGGGTCCTCACCCAGCTTAAAACACTGAACTACAAACATCCCGTTCTACGTAAAATGCAGGACGATCTCTTTGTGATGTCGGCAGTCGAATTCTGTTATATCACCGGACACGCGTGAATAAGAGGAAACGAACTTGCTGACTCGCTTGCCAAACTGACATCTACTCACCATGAACATTTTTTTGCAATACATTACCAGAACTGGTTCCCTATCATCAACTCCCATATAACATCCCGATGGGATGAAATGTGGCAACAGAGTGGACAAAAATGCTTTCAGTCAAACCCTCAGTCGGAGAATGGGAAACAAAGTTCACCAACAGAAAAGACCAAGTGTTCATCAACCGTTTGCTCCCGAGACACACGTGTATAACTCACAACCACCTGATGGATGTCGACATAGGACCAAACGTGCCACCTTGTCCCTGTTGCAACCAAGTGGCTAGCAGTGTGGAACACTTACTGATGGAGTGCAACGCACTCGCTACAGCCCGGCGAGCGTTCTTAAATTCCCCGTGCAACCTACAAAGCCTACTCACTGACCAAACCTACCGTAAAAAGCTTATCGCTTTTGGAAAACACCAGTGCGAGTGAGGCGAGTGAGGCGGTCTCGAACACCAGTGCGAGTGAGGCGGTCTTTCCACCCCATTACGCACAGAGATAACAATGCATTTACGAAGATACGCGTTAACTCTTTACTCTCCTGTACGCGCTTGTCCAAGAATATGCCACAATTGAAATATGTATATGATTTTTATCTTGTCATGACTGTTATTTTTGCTCGCGAGGCCGTGCGAATTTACCTGAATCAATGACGGTCGCGCCCTATCGGGAAGCCTATTATGACTCACTTTTAGGCTCCGGTGGAATTGAGGCTCAAATCAAATCAAACCAAAATCAATTTACTTTCTTTAAATTCACAACCTGACCCCGTCCACCAAAGAACTGTTTGATGTCAAACTCTACAAAATTTCTCATCATTGGACCTGACCAAAAAGTTTCATGAGAGGAAAGTTTTATTTCCAGCTCAGTGGATGGGATAGTTTAGACTCCAGGGCTGGGGCTTGAGTTGAGGGAACCTGAAAAGTGGAGCAGGGACCGGACCAAAGTTTTTTGAGAGGAGTTTCTGCTGATACTTAGGTGGCCTTCATACCTGAAGAAGTTATCAGCCCATGTAGCTTTTCAATTATTTCAGCTCTGTGTTATGTTTCTTCCAGATTGCTGTTTGGCTACGATCAGACGATTTGATTCTTTTTTTAAATATTACGGACCGATATAGGCCAATATAATGCTACTTGTCATGACGGTTGAGTACCGGAGCTGTGATGTAAAGACGGAGGGTCTGGAACGTCATCTCTTGAGAGGACCACACAACACAAAAACAGAACCATCTTCTTCATCTTTCAAATGTTTTTAAAATATTTGTGTGCTCTTCGCTCAGAACAATTTCTTGAACCTTTTCAATTGCCAGAAATGGTTCATTCTCATTGAATTATAGTGGGCTATTCATTATAGTTTGACTATCATTTCCTTATTCCTGATTAAATTTTTCGTTTCCAAAGCACAAAAATTTATTCATACATTTCAATTCGATTGAATTGATTTACTTTTTATTTCAACTGTTCAGCTATTTCCATTTGCAATATCATAATAAATTCTAAACAAAAAGTGGTCCAAACGAAACATGAATCTACCTAGTCACTTTTTTCGAATGTCATTTTCAAGTGAGATCGTTAAATTCACTTCAGGATACAATTGGTTGCTGCGTGGCTCAGCGACTGAACACGAATGATGTATTGCGCGATGAAGAAATTTGTTCGAAGCAGCCGAAGCCAAAATGAACACCGATGGTATTCATGAGAGAGCTGGGTACTTCCGAAATATATGCTCATTTTTTTTAACAAGTACACACCCTCCACGCATCGCATGTCAACAGGCAATAACTGAAAAAAACTCCAGCCCCCATCGATTTAAACATTTTTGACAATAGAATCACAACAAGAAATTATTCGTTTTTTCTGGTACACACACAGCAATTAGCATTGATAAAGACAAGTCTCCGCACGTCTCTCTCAATCTCCATCTAGAATTATGAATAGGTTGTGGAGTCTGCGAACATAGAATGGTGATGGATGACATCAATGATGATTCTGTCCCTTTTATGTGTAGGACGATACTGTTTGTAACAGTTGTCCCTCATCAAACCCAACCCTTCAGTCCCACTCTCATGATTTTACAACCCGCATATCATCTCCCATCCTTGTTTGATTTTGTCAATGTGGGCCTGAGGACGCCAATGCCCACATCAACATGTGTTATCGTCTTGTGCATTATCGAACTATGTTTTTGAGGCTGGGGACCCTAATACTCGTACAACTGTTTGTATGCGGTTCAACCACTGCACTTCCACAGAAAGGCGACAGCTCCAATAACGCGTCCAGATATTTCGGCCCCAGCGGCCACTGGAGAAATTTACGGCCTTGTTGACCAGCCGAGCGTCATCTGCATCCAGTTTGTGGGAACATTCCGCCATTGTGTTTTTTCAACGGAATGTTCACAATTTTTTCGTTAGCCTGCTCTCTAGCTTTTTAATATGAACAGAATAATCGTTCAATGCAGTTGAATAATGAATAATTTACGAGTTAACAGCATTAGTGGGATATGCAAAATTTCAATAAGCCTCCACCAAGGTTCTCAAGAACGGATCAATTGGTTACAATTCCCTTCCATCGCCATTAAAGCACACGAACGTGGTCAGTCTATAAGTGACCTTGACGAAAAAGTTTAGTTCGATGCATTTTAGTCTAATAAAAATCCCTTAAGACAAAACAATGGACAAGTCACACAGATGACTAGCGTTGTTGCTCTTCAATAATATCAACGTGAAGAACAAAGCATTGTTTACTCTACCACTCACTATGAAGAAGAAAGATCTAAGATGTGCCTTGCCATTCAATAATATCAACGTGAAGAATAAAGCATTGTTTACTCTAACACTCACTATGAAGAAGAAAGATCTAAGATGTGCCTTTCCCTTCAATAATGTCAACGTGATGAACAAAGCATTGTTTACTCTACCACTCACTATGAAGAAGAAAGATCTAAGATGTGCCTTGCCCTTCAATAATGTCAACGTGATGAACAAAGCATTGTTTACTCTACCACTCACTATGAAGAAGAAAGATCTAAGATGTGCCTTGCCCTTCAATAATGTCAACGTGATGAACAAAGCATTGTTTACTCTACCACTCACTATGAAGAAGAAAGATCTAAGATGTGCCTTGCCCTTCAATAATGTCAACGTGATGAACAAAGCATTGTTTACTCTACCACTCACTATGAAGAAGAAAGATCTAAGATGTGCCTTGCCCTTCAATAATGTCAACGTGATGAACAAAGCATTGTTTACTCTACCACTCACTATGAAGAAGAAAGATCTAAGATGTGCCTTGCCCTTCAATAATGTCAACGTGATGAACAAAGCATTGTTTACTCTACCACTCACTATGAAGAAGATTGATATGGGATGGGCCAATGGATTGTGATGGAATAATTTACGTAATCTTGAGGAATAAGGGCCAATAGATGTCTTTTAATCTATTAAAAATAACATTATTGATTAGCTCATTCACGGCATGCCCTTACATTGATTTTTTCTACATTATTGGGTCGCTGTTTGTGTCTTTTTTTAACAGTTTTTTCGTCTTTTAGAGCAAGTTCAGTATACAAAACCACAAATCATGCAAATTTACTGTTGAGATGCTGCTCAATATGTTGATGACGCAGGACAAAATACAACTTACTACTGCTTGTTCATTTGGCTCCCAAGCTTTCAAAACCTATCGAGCAAATGTCAGAAAATACTGTTCGTATCATTTGTACTCTTAACGATTCCGGAAGAGACTTTCAGCTGTTGTCATCCAATACTCTGTCTTTCCCCCAATCGACTCCTCTCTTCCCCATACCAGACCCCTCTCTTCTCGCTAACCAACCCCTCTCTTCTCTGTGATGCCCCAACGCCCACAAGCACGCATTACGCTGCCATTTGACCTGTGCAGACCATCACAATTGGGTTTTCGAACAGGGATTGTGCAGCCGATCACAATTGGGTTTCCGAGCAGGGACTGTGCAGCCCATCACAATTGGGTGTTCGAGCAGGGACTGTGGCAAAGGATACGAATTTGGTCATTGGGCATGGTAGCCGACGAACGTATTCAGGGTATGCATGAGAGGGTCGTATGCTGCCAATGAATACGGAAATGGTAAGGAGTTTCCAGAAATGATTGCTTTGTTAACACATATAATGTTGAGTATACATCTCTAAGTCATCCATTAATATGCTAAACGCATGTATTATTGAGACAAATGTGGATACTCTCTCAATTTAGTGCAACTCAATATTCAGAGCAGATATTACGTACCATGGCGTAATTTTTTTTCCACCGTACGCCTTTTTCAAGGTGACGTATTCACAGTTATAAGAAACAGACACGTGGTTAGACCCTGAATGAGCCGCAGCCTCAAATTAGGAATAAATAACTGCATGGAATAGTATTTTTTTAGTTGGGTTCAGAACTACTGAATCACTTAATTATTTGTGAATCTATTTCTGAAGAATGGTCCTTTGTCCGTAGCGCGATCCAGCCTTTGCAAGGCAATAAAGCGGTCTCTCATATTGAACAGTTGCGAGCACAAACGAAGCCAAAATGAACACTGCTAATTTAAGAGTATATGCTTCTCATCAGAAATTGCTGTGTTGACATAAGAAAATTAGTTACGTTAAGAAACCGCACATTAAAGAAGAAAGAAAGATCTCCACACCAATTTCTTATGATACAGTTTTTGCTCGTTCTGCACTGGGCCAGGTATGAATAGTGTGCCAAACATGTGAGATCATTGTGAAGTACAATCAAAACTTTCGCGACCCTAAGAAAGCCGAACGAGAAGCTAACACAAGCTTTGTCATAAACAGCGAGACAATCCAAGTTAAGTGTGTGAAGAAGATATTTTTGGCACCTCTTTAGTTCTTCGTACTTGAAGAGCAGAAGGTAAAACTTTTTGCGAATTAGAAATAATTCTGGGTTGTAGATTTAAAATTTGAAGATGATAGACAAATGCGAAAGATGTGTGTTTTATTTGTACATGTTACTTATTTCAGAACAAAGAGACGGACCTAAAGCTGCCCAACATCGCAGACGAGGTTAGTTTCACAGACAACGTTCATCAACAACAAAATAGGAAGAACATAACGGCTTTAAATTGGTAATATTTCCATATACACATATATACATATAAATA
>SDVV010035528.1:0-11049 GCA_016164225.1 Gammarus roeselii
GTATATATATATATATTCATATGCGTATATATACGTACATACACTTATATAAGAGACACTCAAATGACACTAGTTTCCTAACTTAACATACCGACATTCATACAAGCTGTTCACTTCCACTACATTTATATATTCTGTCGTTCACGTCGCAGGCGATGTGCAATTATTGAATAGCGCTGTGGTGATGAGCCAATTCTACTGAGCCACATTTCGATGCAAATAAGCCCGGCTGCAAAGGAATGGGAGGAAGGGTGGGTAATGAAAATTATAATTGAACTTTATATGGACCATTTCAAGCCAATTTTCTTCGTTGATCATTCCTTCCCGAGTATTACTGTTTTCATATCGCGCCGATAAGAGGGTATTTCACTGCCTGGCAGAAAAATACTCACGGCGTTTGATGAAGGGCAGCGACTAAAGACTGGCTCTAAAATATTTAGTAGCTACGGCCGATAACAAAGTGATATCAATTTATTTTGGCTGTAACACATGGCCGCAGACTGAAACTCGGCTGAGTTTTTTTATAGGAAATTCGCCTGTAGACTGATACGGGATTTGATGTTAAGTTTTATGAGACGCACGGAAATATTTCCCGTGAATATTGAACCTTCACTCTGCGATGGATTGTATTTCAATTATTTTGCAGAAATTTAATACTGTTAATTGTATACGAGATTTCGGTTGTAATTACAGCAACACTGATTTCAATGAGGGGCTCATAATTGTATTTTGTGAATACTATTGATTATATTGTATATTCTGTTCACATATTCATTGAATCCTCTACAAAATTCGGCATTGCGTACAAACATGTTTATTTCATCAACATCCCAGATAAAACTTCACGACAGGTTATGAGAGGGACCTTATCTGGACTCCGTGTGATTAATATCAAGCATTTTGAATTTAGAAACATTCATCGGTAAACGGCTCTACAAGAATCCTGCGGCGAAGGTGTCCTCCTGCTCAGGGTTCTTGGTGAGCCGTCGAATGACTAATGACCGCAAGCGGTAAAGGCGAATCAAAGAGCTTACAATTTCCCAAAACAAGGTCCCAAACATGGCTCCACAAACATGGTCCAGCCTACCTTGTTTGACTGGATCCATTCATCCATTTAGTTCGCTCACCTCCCCCCAAGCCCCTTAGTCAATCCTGGTCGTTGGTTCACACGAGGCTGTTATGAAGCGGCACACGTTTATTAACACAATTGATGCCAGGCATTCGATCGCAGGCGTCCGTGGGGTAAACAATTAGCATGCGAGGAGCGTATTCAAAAAATGCCCTCTGCGGGTAAAACGTATTCTGTTATAAACGAAGCAGGGCTTTACATAAATGCCATCTATTTTTATTATCACTACTAAATGCAAAAGTTTTACTTAAATACAAGCAAAATACTTAATATATGTCAAAATATTTTCAACCTAGGTTTAACAATTCAATACTTTGTGAGTAGCAAGAATATCAGAATATGGTTAGGTGTGAATAAATAGTAAAATATTCTTTCCGGAATTAGTTCTAGATGATATGTTACTTTTATTGCACACTGAATGCAAAAAAGTGAGTGTTCACAACACAGTCGTCTCACATGCATACAGTAAACCCCTGTTGAAGTATGCACGTATGCCACAGTGTGTGTTCACAGTTGTGGTGATGAATTTTATATTAAATATGCTGATATTGTCCTGCACAACTATGTTCTAGATTGTTAACAACAAATATGTTTTTCATGTATATACCCGTCTTCTTCAGAACGAAAATTGAAATAATGCGATAGAGTTCAATTTTAGATTTGCTCATCCCAAATTAAATTCAACGTTTTCTGCGAACGAAAAAATTGAATCGATTGCATAAACAATAGATGATCCATAGTCATGATGAGCCCAAAGATACACATATAAGCTCATGTGATTATTTATTATGTAGGGCAGAGAGTTATGACTTTTTGTGTTACAACCAAAGGGGTGGGTAGGGGATGGTGCTGGGGTTCTTCTTCTCATTGTTAACTATATTTTTACCCATTATACGGTTACTGCGGTTCATGCAGCTCATGCGGCTCATGCGGTTCATGTAGCTCATACGGCCAATGCAGCCCACGCGATGCATATGGCTCATGCGGCTCATTTTTCTCATGCGTCTCATTCGGCTCATGAGGCATATACGCTTCACACGGCTCATGCGGCTCATACAGCTCATGCTACTTATGCGGCTCATGTGGCTTACGCGATGCATGCGGCTCCTGCAGTTCATGCGGCTCATGAGGCGCATATGTTTCATCCGGCTCATGTGGTGCATATGTTTCATTCTGCTCATGTGGCTTATGTGAATCCTGCGGCTCATGAGGTGCATGCGGTTCATGCGGCTATTACGACTTTTGCGGCTCATGCGCCTCATGCGGCTCATGTGACCTAGTTATCTGTAAGGAAATTGAATTCTAACATCACAATTTTGTTATTACTGCTGCCAACAGTCTCAACAATTAGCCCTGGTCAGCAAACTCTTCCTTGTGAACTCATCAAACGAAGCTCATCCCCGTCAGTTACAATCAATCATTTGGTTTACTTGAAGTGAACAAGTTGAGAATTAAAATAGAAACATTCGATAATCATATAATTACGTCAATGTAGAGGACACATCTTTTTGTTTCAAGTAACCGCTTTTTAGTTTGAGCTTTCTCTGATACTGAACCTTTAGCGTCGTATTCAAACGGTGGTCCTGTCTAAACAGGACCTGAGATTTGGTGCAACTATCGGATTGTCTGATAAATTTATCATATTGGTGACAATTACAATGATTGGATCAGTACAATAATTGTTCAAAATAGTGGTAACCAATTTAATTCATAGTGTGTAGTATATATTTCATCACGGGTACTAATCAGGTGCAATAAGAATGCCGATAGAGAACTTTCGCTAATTTTGTTTAGAATTTCCGATTTTAAAACTTATTTGGACCCGACCGGGAAATGAAGGGTTCTATATTCCAATATGAATGGCATCCAATTAAAACTATGGACCAGCGAATGATAGGCAAACGCATCCGAAGAAGTCAATAACAGCCGTGGCCAAATTTGCAATAAAAAGATTATTATGAGCTCTCTGAATTAAACGTAAATTAAGTAACCATAATTGGTTTCACTTTTATAAGTCTTCGAACAAACAATCGGGTCGTTGAATTTACAACTAATGGAAACTATTTTCTGCTCATTGTCAAGTACATTCCCGGAAAAAAAAACACTGTTTCTTTTGCAGGAATGTAAAACATTTCCTTTGCAAACAGCTTCATGCATGCTTCATTCGACATCGGAGATTTGGCTCTCGTTAGGAATAAATAAATTTTATTCGTTCAGGATAAACATTTCATCTCTGGATAATCGAAGACTTTTGTGAAGGAAGCGGGTACATTTCTTGGAGGCATGTCTGAAGTGCTACAATATGCATGGGCCTTGAAGATGGAGGACGACCCGCCGAGGGACATCGTTTGCAAAAGGCGCCACTACAGCTCCGCATCTAAAAGGACCGGAAAGGTTTACCCAGTACAGTCTTCACCTGGTAGCGTTTACGGCCGTAAGATGCCCCACCCGATAACATAACACTTGGAAGTTTTAGTTAGAAACACTAATACGACGGAAAATGTATACGATGTAGAGCTAATCACGTGGGGCACAAATTTAGGAAGTGCGTTTAGGGTCGAAAGTATTTCAGAACCGAGAGCCGATGGGACCGAATCGTTTACTCTAAGCTAGCCAGACGCCATTGAGACCAATCCAAGGCACCGCTAGACGGAAAAAGCAGTGCAACGACAATTGCTCTCTTTAAGTGGAGGATGATCACACTTTTGGTGAGCCCATCCGACTAAGGTGGCGCCGGAGACGGCAACTAAGCGCTCGACAATCCTTAAAATGTAGGATTCATCGAGAAGGGTTACGAGTACCCTCCAAACAAGTACCGAAAGCAACAATAACTACGAAAATTTGCTATAATGGATTTCGAGCCAAAACTGATCCAGTTAGTGTCGATGCTATACAAATCGGTCCTATCAACTATTGGGTTCAAAAAACATGAAAGCAATGCACGATTACTTTGGGAATGCTCTATGGTACAGCAGAACGCTCCCCTTTCTAACGGTACCGTGGGTTGGTCTCTACGATTACTGTTGAACTATTAATATGCGATTCTGTGCTATCAATATTGCGTTCTATCGACTTACGCTGCTGATAAAAATCTCTGCCATACAATTTGGTCCTATTAGCTGTCCGTGTAAAAAACTCCCAGAGCATAAAGCTGATGGAACCAGCAGCTTTGTTGACACAAATTTACCTATTGAATAAAATGCTAAGAAATTTCGTGTGTATTCATAAGTTACTCTTCGGTGCTAAACCTCCTCTTAATTGTACAGCGTGTCTTTTTTCTGGTCGGCATTACTGTTAAGTTTTGTTTTGAATGTCACACACGAAACTTACATTGTTTTAAGTAGGAACAACTTAATATATTAGGGTAATTTAAATTAAATCAGCGTGTACTGCAGCATCATTTTTTTATCATTTGCAAAGGGCTGAATCCAGTCTCATTGAGTGAGTTTTAATTGTATTCATAGGCACAGAACTGATACTAATATGTAACTTATTTAAACTATTTTACAATGTTTATTCAAATGTTTGGAAGTTTTTCGATCATCTAAAAGTACATTTTCCATATTCATTTGTATAATAAAAATATATGGAAAAAAATATTGTCACGCTGTAGACTCCGGTGGTAGATAACATTTCCCGCACTATACCTACATCCGAGATTGTGTTTCCGAGATTCCCCGAGAGGCCAATACAGTATTTTTATTACACATTTGGGAGTAACTGATCTTATCCCCAGATTAGGGAGGCGTCATCGCCTTCTTCTCCGGAAATTACGGACGGTTACATCAAGGAATATATACATCCAGGAAGATTCAAGTTCACCAAGGGATAGCTTTAGAAATGCATCATCGATGGTCCTTATGCTGTTCTCATGAGCAATTTGGATGTCAACCTATGAAGAATTGAGACCACATGAAAACTTGGTAAATAATTTCCATGTGGAAGATATATGATCAATCTTTGGAAGAATGTTATTATTTCCATACGTATTTGTTCAAGGATTATATTGCAGCAAACCGGCAAAATATTTACCGCAACAAAGTTGGCTTGTGGTGATGGTATAAAAAAAATATTTCCCTATTGATTCACCAATTCAAGGGTAAAGTCAATGTCATTCTAGCGCCCGATGCATTACATTGAATATATATTCCTGATACCATGACTTTGAACTCATTTTTTTACACTAACATAATACACGTCAAATCTCGAATAATCCGAAAAAAAATCACTAGTCGAGGCTCGACCGACGCAACTTGATGGCAATGTAAGGGTGTTCATAGTTTCTTGGAGATCGAATTTCAGTGAGTGATCTATTCCTGCCATGAAGAGCCTGCTGAACGAATGACCCTTGACATGAACGGTATTATTTCAGTGAGTGATCCATTCCTGCCGTGAAGAGTCTGTTGAACGATTGACCCTTGACATGAACGGTATTATTTCAGTGATTGCTCTGTTCCTGCCATGAAGAGCCTGTTGAACGATTGACCCTTGACATGAACGGTATTATTTCAGTAAGTGATCTATTCCTGCCATGAAGAGCCTGTTGAACAAATGACCCTTGACATGAACGGTATTATTTCAGTGATTGCTCTGTTCCTGCCATGAAGAGCGTGTTGAACAAATGACCCTTGATATGAACGGTATTATTGCAGTAAATGATCTATTCCTGCCATGAAGAGCCTGTTGAACGAATGACCCTTGACATGAACGGTATTATATCAGTGATTGCTCTGTTCCTGCCATGGAGAGCCTGTTGAACAAATGACCCTTGATATGGACGGTATTATTTCAGTGAGTGATCTGTTCCTGCCGAGAAGAGGCTGTTGAACAAATGAACCTTGGCATGAACGGTATTGCCGACAGTTATTGATCCAAAAGGAATTTATTTTACAAGTTCGGCCTTTCAACACTTACTTGCTTGCCATGGCCAAACAAACACACTTATTATATGAACGCCTTATACAGTTGATCAACTGCATACGTTTAAATTACAATTACCCACAACCCTGACAATTATATTGACCCATCCAATTTATGTTAGAAATGTTTCAAATAATATTTTGTACATAATTTATTTGACGTCACAACTCCCAAGCGTCAAAATAACAGATAATTATCATGAGACTGGTATCTGAATGTCTTCCGCTTATTTGCTTTGAATACTATTTGTCGCGGTGAAATTCAACCTTTTCAGTTTTGTTTGCCATGGTGTGGTAAAGTTTAACTTATTTCATTCACCAGGAAACGTCAAGGGTAAAGGCTTGTGCTGCAGCATCATACAAGCTGCGAGAAACATTTTCGTTTCCATTAATAGTATATGACCTTAGTCGAACATTCATAATTAATTATTATAAATGTTGATGATATTGAGCACATTTTCTGTACATATTTCCTGTATGTATTTATCATTCCCGCCAAGGGAAGGAAATTGTGTGAATTGTTTTGGGTCATCTTTCGGGCACGTGACGGAAACGTCTGGATTTGAGAACAGGTTGTGGGCAAACCAGGTTTCTTTACCCTCCTCCCATCCCTTCTTCACTGCATGTGGAAGGTTCCCTCCATTTACTGCCTGTACTGTGTATAAAGTATTTTTTGAGGAGGAGATTTGTTGCTTATACAGGGGTTACAGCATTGGTGCCACCTAATAGCCTCTTCTTATTTTACCCACGGCGTTCATGGTCTGGCCTTTAACCATTTAAGAGACCGGCCAGAATGTCTCACTCGGGGTCAGGTAGGCTCGAGCCTAGAACACACAGCTTACAATGGACGTCTGTTGTGAGGAGAGCCCGACCTACTACCCCCTCGGCCACCGAGCTGATGGCCGAATATGTAGCGGATATAGTTATTCCCTACATCCGAATATAGTTATTCCCTATATCCGGAAATAAATCGTTCTCAGTATAGCACAGAAACAAGTATCATGGTATGATAAGGTAGTTTTGTAATCGAAGTAAAAAGCCTACTTTGATAGTTTATTGAGTTGAAGTAAGCCGTCTATTCTGATTACATCCTGTAATGAAAGTATATGCTTCCGACGCCGGATGGCTCTGGGTTTGGAGAGGGGCACAACCATGTGTCCGACTCCCGGCTATGAGTCAGTGTGCATCGAAACGTCGTGACATGTGGTTAGTGGGCTTCCCGTGTCCCGTAAACGATCGTAGGGATGATTACCACAATGAGAAATACCGACAAGTATCACACGTGAGTATGGGTTGAAGAGATAGTTAGATTTTCTCTTTTTGTAAGCAGAGTAGCCAACCCAAAAAATAGGACATTTTCGTATTAGCACAGTGACTAGTGGTATTGTGGTACAGTATGACATTGGTCGACGATCGCAAATATCCATTATATAGTACGACGCCAACAACAAATGAGTTCCATTGTTGTCCAGATTGTGTTAGTGTGGCCCACGTCTGGCACAATATGTGTAATGTGTTATAAGGATCGATGAATCCCTGTAGAGCTCCGCTATAAAGTTGACATGCCAGTTTTGCATGAATTGGCTTGATATTATAGCTCAGTTTCAATACATTTTCTAGTCTTGTATAATATTTTCAACAATAATAGGATCGGAGGTGTCACAACGTTTTGCAATTTATTTGAAATCTCACGACAGCATTATTTATAAATGCTATTTTTTTCTTGATAATGTTGCCGCATGTTAACGATACTAATAAGGTTGGGCATAATAAGGTTTCCATGGAACATCCTAAACAAGAAATTGATTCGCTTGTTTGGCAATGCTTACGAGACCCTCTCAACGATATAAGGCGTTAAACTTTTCTCATAAACATATCTGCACGGGACATCTCGATTGTTAGTAAGTCCTTCAATCAAGCTAGGAAACGCCTACTTAGCGTCCGATGCAAGTGAAATTTATTTTAATCATTTAATATAAACATAAACTATTCAAACTATTTCGAGCGCTTGTTCAGTGTGTTGCAGGTCGAAGATGTATTCCCTGGGGTAGAAATGTTGCACTTTCAATCAACAGTCAGTTTCTGAAAACCTCTTGTGACTGAATTTTTTCAACAAACTTTCTGTGAATCAGTTATTGTCATATTAATAGACTTTAATTTCCTAATGAATTCAAATCTAGGCCAAAAAAACAGAAATGTGATGAGCAATCATCAACAGATTTTGGACTAATTTCCAATCAGGATATCACAACCTTAATATTAAAATAATCCATTCAGTTTCAGAGTCAAGCTTCTCTCTCAAGCCTTTGCCATTTTCTGCTTTTGGCTTAACAGAAATTTCCCATAGTTACTTTTTGCGCCAACTCGAATGGCAAACAACAATAAACAAAGTTGAGCAGAATTTTCAGCTCTAGGGAGCCATTTTATAAGGCTGATGTGCTCTCGCAAATGAAGCAAACAGAAAAGGACCGTGGTAAATTTGTTCTGTAAACATCTGAAGTAGATTACAATGTTAAGAAAAGAAGCAATCAACATGGATACAAGGTATTCTATAATTGGCATGAGCTATTTAGTTAACAACTGCAATCACACACGGGCGATATGTGCGGCAAGGAGCGACGTGGTGAGACACGAGGAGATACGGGGCGGCGTGGGAGCGATGCGAAGCAACACGGAGCGACACGTACAATAACTGGAAACAAGGGGCGACGCGAGGCGACATGTTCGACGTGCGGCAAAGAGGTGGGCAACATCGGGCGGCAAATGGAAACACAGTCGACGCTGTTGCCAGTTAGGTTTATATCTGCTTGCAAACAATTTCTCTCCATGAGCTGGTTTGTTGCCATCCTTCAGCAACTGTTCATGTGACATATAAAAGTCAATATCTGCCAAGGGTAAAAAGAAAATATTAAAACCACTCGTGATCATGTGGTTAGCATACAAGACTGCCAGGCGAGCCTCTGGTGCTGCTGTGAGTTCGGGTCTCGGCATGGACAAGGCGGTCTTGTGGCGAAGGGATTGGGTGCCTTCCTCTCTGTCTCATCCTAACCTTAACATACAACCACACGGCTGGATGTTTATAATTTGATTATGCAAGGTTGGGTATTTACATGCATTTGAAAATGAAGTGCTTACAACTAATTGATGCAAGTAAATAACTCATCTGAGTTCATCGCTATTGAACTTGGTAGCAACCAGTGAATCAAAATAGTTTAGCTACAATGTTGACGCATGTGCAATATTGAGAGTGGTGGTCAGTTGCTGCTTGACGTACGGCATGTGGCTATAGGACATGCGAAAATAAATATTTTGATTTTTCCATGAACGCTGGTCACACGAGGCCAGGGTTCCAGAAAGTTGTGAAGTCTAGGGATATTTCTCTTTGTATAGACAACCTTCGTTGTGGCAAAGGGAAATCATACCAGCTACCGTACACCTTTCTTGTCAACAGTGGTGAAAATATGGGTGGAGAGAAGGCTGGGGATTCCCTCCCCCGAGATTCCTCCAACTAAGTCGACAAGACGAGGGGGGGGGGGGGTACAAGAGACAATCATTTCCGAACCCTATTGGTTGGGTCACTAAATGTGCACGGTTGCAGTACGGGTGAAGCAAAGAGGAGAGAGATTGCTGAGTTGTTTGTGAGAGGGATGTTTGATGTGTTGGCGTTGAGTGAGATAAAGTTCAATATAAGTTTAGTGCGGTTAGCGAAATGAAGTCGGGAACGAGGTGGTGTGGGTTTTTTAATGAGAGATCGATTGGCCAATTGCATTACGGGGTGGAAGGAAGTGTTTTCTCGATTGATTTGGATAAAGGTCAAGTAAGGTATTGTTGGGTTCTGGTCGGACCATTTAGCAATGAAAGGGCTAAGGTTTGACATGTGTGTGAGTGCATGAAAGGATGGTTAGGTGCCGCTTGCCATCAGCCACGCATATTCTGGTGATTTGGGACTTGGGTATGTGTCTGAGTTGAAATAATTATAAACTGTAAATGTTTTTGTTTCTCACGGTAAAGATTTTCTATTTCCGACATAATATATAAGCATCCGCTGAGTACAATTTCTAAATAAAATAAACTTAATTTCATAGCATTGTGGTCGGTATAAAGTTCCGATTGATTATGACTGACTGAATGCACTTAATTCGTGCTGTTGTTTCACGGTCCTTTTAATAATTTTCACTTAAACCAAGTTCGTACAGGATGCAATATTTAATAACTTAAGATTTGTTAACACTTCAACCGTAATTTCAATCGTGAATTATTATCATCGTAATCCTAAATTAATCACAGCTGCTCGTCTTACCATCGATCGAATCATAACCGTAATTATATCTCTTTAGGCATTTCGGAGCAACCAATTCCGGGCGGCAGGGCCAACTTAAATAAACAGTGGAGGTGATCGTAAAGAACTTTATAAAGTGGTGTGGTTTGAGAATCGTCGGATGAAACTAAGACTTCCTTAGTCTAGTATTCTATAATTTAGCTCCCGCAACAAAGAAACGACATCAGACTATATCAACAGGCTATGTTGTCTCAACAATGTTAATAGAAGATATAGCACTATCTCACATTGCCGCCCGTCAATTGTTAATGGCGTCACAGGCGCAAAGGCAGGCGAAGTGGCAGTCTGCCGCACAAAGACACGCCGGGAACAGTCCAAAGCAGGAACTCTACACAGTTAATGTATGGGAAATGTTTCAAAATATCCCCATTTAAAATTTGAAACATTTCGTATTCAATCAAATTAACAGCATTCGTATTGTAACAGTTCACTTGTGTTTGATTCTGTGATCCTTCAACTAAAATTTTATGGCTGACTCTACAATAAACACAGTTTCCATTTCTCTGCCCCTGACAGACTGCAGACGGAATTACTTTTACCGCAGTACCACTCCAGCGCCCGCACCAAAGACTGGTATTGGCTGGCATCATCAAAGCTTTGTGGTCGCGAGAGAGCGAAGAAACATGACACAGTGAATGGGGCGGGGAATACTAGATATCTAG
>SDVV010035529.1:0-11049 GCA_016164225.1 Gammarus roeselii
GGATGTTTATACGATGATAAATATACATACATATCTATACATATCTATACTATATATATTATATGTATTAATATATACTTTATTTATATATATATATAATATATATTACAAAGATATTATATAGTATATATATATCTATCTAATTATATTTTAGATACATAAATTAAAAATCTATTTATTGCTAGAAGAAATCGTTGAAAATTTCTGCGAATATTCTAAAGAATCGGCGGCGAATTTTGGTTCGCTAACCAAGCGTGTGCGTGTTTTTTTCGGAGATCTCTTGAATCTAAGGAAAACCTTACTTTAAAGATCTCTCAAATGGAAAATTTAATTTTACATTCCTTCTATTACGAAGAAATTTTAATATACATATTAATCTTCTAGGGATTTGCATGTGTCAATCTGCATTAATTAATTAAATTGGACAAGTTAATTTTAGGTACCGTAGCCAGCGAAAATTGTCCAACATTGATATCAATACCCGATCATCGTAGCCGGAGTATTACTACACTTTTGTGATTTGTGAAATGTATGGTAACGACGTATACTCACTCCATGGTGGATGAAACATTGTTGATAACTGTATATACATCTGTAATAACTATTTTTTTGTGTGTGTTCAAAACACTACTTTTTTGTCATATCACGAAACATTGAATCCAGCTTCGTTGAATTAGGTATGATGGTGTATATATTCCCATTGCATTACTATTGATAATATTAATTTTATTCAAAACTTATCATTTATAGCCAAATACCTTTCAATATTTCCGGTGTTGCCGAACTTATGCTAGCGATTGTGCATACAGTAAGGTTCGAGTCATCACAACAGGTAATCTTCAACAAATGAACAACGAATTTTTCCAGTAAATGACTTGGAATTCCTCACTCATCACCGACTGCCCTTATTAAGTAGAATTATGCGTGGAAAATATATTTTTATTTATTTGCTACTGTAGATCGTGAAATAAATTTCTTCATGCTTGAAGATGAACAGGAAACCGATGTAATAATTTCTATTTTTAGATGTGAACAATGAGGACAAATTTATGTACAATTGAGTTATAATTTAGAATGTTGGTTCCGATATATTACCCCAAAAAAAAACTACATTTCATGTTGAAATACCGGTTGGGAAAGTCTACTCTGTTTCTTGGTCATAGATGAACTATAATAATAATGCCGCCCTACGGGGGAGTCTGCATTAACTTCGCGTTGGGACTCCGGTGGAACATAGAAGTAAATAATAAATAAATAATATAATAATTATTTTTGCGCATCTGTACCACGTACAGAATATGTCTGCATATTCATGTTCATTCAAAGTTTACAATTTGTATTGTCAGTTTGAGCTTATAAATGATATTGCGTAATAGTCGCTAACACTACACTTTATTATTTAAAAAATGCTGTCGTATTCACAGAAAATTAAATTTAACAATCTCTCATAATTAAGCAAAGCCGTCCTACGATGGAGTCGGCATTAACTTCGCGTTGGGACTCCAGTGGAACATGGAAGCAACAACAACAACAACAAGTAAGCATAGCAACGCTGAAACTTTATATTTTCTTCGACCATTAATTCATATAGAGAGATTCGTATTAAAATAAGGTATCCCTGCTAATAAAAATTGTTATTTATTTTTTATCATATTGAAATGGCTTGCGGAAATATGTCCTACGAAAAGGCTTTGTAACATTGGCAAAATGTTTCTCATTAGTTGTGTGAGACCACACGGGACTTGAGGGAGGAAAATGATACGAACTACGACACGTTGGGAATGCTTCTTATTGTCTTTTGTAGCGCCATTGCTGGCAAGCCTATTTACATGGATACAATTTGTTCACTAGATATGGTACAAAAGTACAGTAATTTACAACATCTGGGAAGGGGAAATCTAGGTTGCTAAATGGCACATACGAACGATACACCAGCTATGGAATTACAAGCTTATAAAATGTACATACATACTAGCAGGTTTACACATTAAGGAGATCGCAGGGGAGAAGTGGGGAATTTAATCGAGAGAAATTTCTCTCGATTTTATTCTCTAATTTCGTACATATTTATTTTGTCTCTAATAGATTCAGCAAGGTAATGTGAGGGGTGGGAAAGCACACCTTTTGGGTACTATAGTTCAAAATATTTACGTAAAAATAACATTTAATCCTAATCTAGCTAGATCAACCCTATAGACGAGTTTCTCCACATGTGAGCATCATGTACAATTTGAACGTGAATAAATCAGTAGCAATACTTAGCTCAATATCTGTGAACTATGTCCTGTCGTTGAAGATCGGGTGATTTTTCATATATACAGTAGCGAGTGAAAATTCGTTTATGATTTGAAACTTAGTGAAATCTTCAATGTCCATTTTCCGCTCCAAATTTGAACTCTTCGTAAATGTGATTAATTTTACCCATTAATAGGCTTTGTCCACACATAGTACCGTAAGAAATTTTTGTATGAAGTTAAATTCCACGTGAGGAAAGTCGAAGTTTTTTTTCCGGTTACAGACTAACCATACACTAATATTTGCTCGCTACTGTACATTAGCGAAAGAAAATTGGTTAACGATTGGAGATTAAGCAAATTTTTCATATATAATTTTCCGCTCGATTTTTGAACGCATCGAATATGTAAGTGCCATTGTCCATGAACAAGGTTTATCCAGCTATAATTCCGTAATAAATATTTTCATAAAGTTAAATTCCGCGTGGGAAAGTTTGTTTGTTTTTTCGGGTAGAAACTAAGCATAAACTAATTTTCTTTCACTACTGTACAGTGGCAAGATTTGCTTGACACTTAATTATTTGGATCCCCTTAATCCTCATCATATTTGACTCTTCGTTACAACTTTATGAACCGTCGAATCTCGATTGCAATATTAGATTAAAGGGTTCATCTCCACCGGCGCAATTTATTTCAAGGTTATTCATTTTCCCGTGTAGGTGCTATGATCTCACGGGATGGGCCGATTAGCTGTTGAAATTAGGCCCACTTTGCATCAAGATTGATTTGTTGATAACCGTTGCAATATGTAGAGGATAATCTAGTGTAATTTGTACGCTATATGGTTTTGGTACATCAATCTGCGGCGCACAAGTTTTATTCTTCAAAGGCCTAGTGTCAAGCCATAAAAACCTTTGTTTCAATGAAAATATTTGTATCATAGTGCTGAAGTGAAAAATTTAGAACGATTGGCCAAGTGGTTTTCGAAAGACCACCACTTGAACGTGGGTGGAATCATACTATACTCGAAAAATGTTCAGAGGAAGTTCATGAAGTCGCCAACCTTGAACTGCAAGAGGTGATCTCTCAAAAATCGTTTGTGGAATCGTTCAAATTTTTACTGTATCACTACGTCGCATATGTCTAAGTCACGGCCACACTTCCTTTGGCGGGACACTGGGCCTTTGGTATATCTCCAACAGAAATCCATCTCTGGTTTCAATAAACTTACCGTTACGGGAATATGCTAGACTGCTTTGGTAGGAAAGTACCAGAATAGATTATATAGAAAAACTAGATAATTAAATCTTATAACTTTGTCTGACTAGGATAGCTTTGTTTATAGATGGACAATTGACTGGTCCGAAAATCGAGGCAAGATCTGGTTCTGTAATTTTAATGTGTTCATCGACGGCCCTAATGCCGACAACGGTACCCGTTTATGAATCAAACTAATAGCAATATTGGACTAGATTAAGATAGCAGGACAGGGATTATTAAATTCCTGTTTATTTATAAAGAGGCAGGACTAAATGATCCCACTACCTATACTGTCCTCGCTTGTGATTCGAATAGATACAAAAATAGTCATGAAGCAGCAGATTTTCTTCGTCAACATTGTTGATCGTTTCAGTGTCAACAATAGCAGAACACAGAGGGATACACAGACGCACATACGTTAAGCTAACACCGACAAGAATTCTACTCCTGATGGCAAGGTATGGAAGCTGTTGGTGGCTATGGATACTCTAACAAAAGTATATAAGTTTATTCATTTTACTAGTCATTAATATAGTGCTGAATTGAAGCGGCTATGCTGTGCAGCAAAAATCCAGGGATTCTACTGCTGCAGCCCATCCAATACGTAAGCTCTTCGCATTTGGCTGTCAACGATAAACACTATGAGGGGGTTGCAGGAGTACTACTTCGCAACGAGTTAACAGGAAAGACGTTGAAATATAAAGGTATCCAGGCTGAAACATAACAAATAATGTACATGTTTATACAATAGAGATAAAAAAGCGGAGATAGGATCTACATAGTACTAATCATGTCTGTAGGAACGTACGTACTTAACAATATATTGCTCAAGTGGATGAAGGTCAACCATCTAATTGTCTACAAATCTCAGGACTGCTACAACGCCGTATTAGGCTCCGAGTGGTTATTATGCGGAGGAGGACCGCCAAAACTTCTATGCGACTCTGGTAGCTTAACACAAAGCCTACCATCTTCCAAATCTTCATCGTCTTCATCGTCATCAAGGACGGAGGACCCACTCTGCGAAGGAGGCCCTACACCCCCTGACAAGCTCCCATAGTCCTCAGGGTGAGTACCGGGCCCTCCCGATGTTGTGTTCCTAGGTCGAGATAATGTAGGGCCTAGAGATGAGTACTCCCCTCCGCCAGAGAAATACTCGCCGTCAACATACGTCATTGATCCAGACTCGATGTTGGAGTTGCTCTTCTTGAGGATGCTCTTGGGCTTGCAGTCTGGCGTGTTGTGGGCAGGAGTGGTGAAATCGTGGTGAGGTGCCAAAAGGTGGGGAGATGGCGAGGAAGGTGACCTGCCTAGACTGCCGTAGTGTGACAGATTGTCTGTCGTGTGGTGACGGTTGGAAAGGGCCAGACGAGGTCGGTCACGGACGGACGGGCTTCTGTCTCGGCGGTTAAGGCTACTTAGTGTGCTGCGGGTCGACTCCACCTGAGATGATCAGTGAAGATAGTTAAGAAAAGTACAATTTCTATCTGGGTGGATGGAGAGGCAATTGCTGCTCCGGCGAAAGATGAAATTCTCAGATCTAGCTCAAAAAGCTGCAGCTACAATAACTCCTCCAGCAGCAGCTACAGCACTTGTCTACAGCTAGTCAGCAGCAGCTACAGCTACGCTTCTGCTGCTGAGCTGCAGCAGCAGCTCGGGCAACATCAACAGCGTCTGCTATAGTAGCTGACAGTGACAGAAGCTCTAATTGCTGGCAGCAACAACAAGTCTAGCTGCTGGCAGCGTCAGCAGCAACTGCTAGTAGAAACCGATGCAGCTGCGGCAGGGACTACAGTTTCTGTCCAGTAGAGCACCGGCTACAATTTCTGACAGTGAGAACTGTTTTAAGCGATGGCAGTGGCATCATCTCACGTAGCAGGCAGCGAAGCCAGCGAATAATGCTTGCCGGCGACAGCAGCTATAAGTACTGGCAGTGTCAGCCGCTAGCTAATGGCAGCAACAGCTGCTGGAAGCAATATAAACAGCTGGCAGGTAAAGCTGTAGCTACAATGAACAGCAGCCACAGGTGCTGATAACAGTTTTCAGCTGATGGCGGCAGTAGCAGCAGCAGCAGCAGCAGCGGCTACGGTAGCTGCCCGCAACAAATCAATAGCTGCTGGTGGGAGCAGCAGCTCCAGCTGCTGGCCGCCGCAGCTCCGGCTGCTGGCAACAGTGACAGATGTTGGCGGCAGCGGCAGCAGCGGCGGCAGCTACAAGTGTCAATAGCAACTGAAAATAAACTGCAGTCACAGCTGCAAGCGACAGCAGTTATAGCTGCTGACAGCAGCAGCAACAACAGTTGTTGCCAGCACCAGCAACAACTCCTACAGCAGACTGCAGCAGCAGCTGCCACATCTGCTGGAAGCAGTATCATCTACGGTTGCTGGCGGCAACCAATAAAGCAACAGTTGCTGCTTTCAGCAGCAGGCACAGTTGCTGCCGTTAGCAGCAGCTTCAGTGACTGGAAGCAGTAGCAACTACAGCTGATGGCGGCGGCGGCGGCGGCGGCGGCGGCGGCGGCGGCGGCGGCGGCGGCGGCGGCGGCAGCAGCAGCAGCAGCAGCGAATGCTGCTACCAGCATAAGCTGCAGAATTATACTGCAATCAAAGCTGCTGGCAGCAGATACAGCTTCTCGTAAAAGCAGCAGCTGCTTGAATTACAGATGGAATTACACATTCTGACAGCAGCACCGCCTTCAGCTGCTGGCAAAAATAGCTGCCACACCTGGCAGCAGGGGCTAGAGATAGGCTGCAATCACATCAGCTAGAATTACGGCAAGCACAACAGCTGCTGGAAACAGCTATTACAGCGGACAACAGTTGTTGAAACGGACAGCAGCAACTATAGCTGTAGACAGCTGCAACTACACCTACAAACAGCAGCAGCAGCTGTTGGCGGCAGCAGCAGCTGTTGGCAGCTACCTACTACATCTGCAAACAGCCGTAGCTGCAACAGCAGATGATAACCGCAGTCGCAACCACAGCATATTATAGCGGCAGCAACCACATCTGCTGGCTGCAGAAGCTACAGCTACTCGCAGCAGCAATTGCAGCTACTGGCAAGAGCAGATACAGCTGCAGGCAGCAGCGTCTATAGCTGCTTTTGGCAAAATTACAGCTGCTGCCGGGAGCAGCTACAGATGCTGCTGGCAGCAGCAACTACAATTCTTAGTTGTTGACGGCGACGGCAGCAGCAACGGCAGCAGCAGAAGCGGCAGCAGCAGCCATTATAGCTGCAGCCGCAGATAGCAGATGTATCTCCTGGCAGATAGCACGTGGAAATAAAAACGGTAGCTTTATTTGCTAGAAGCATTAGTTTGTGCAGTTGCCGGATAAAGCTGCACAGCAACAGCTGCAGATCGCAACAGCTGCTGGAAGAACGATCAATAACTGCTTGCAACAGCTGAGTTGAAATTTCCTGCAGCAGCAGCTGCAGCTGCATCTGCTGGCAGCAACAGTTGCAGCTGCTGTCACCATCAGTTACAGCCACAGGCAGCTGCAGTCATAGCTGCTGGCAGCAGCAACTACACCTGCTGACAGCGTCACCTGCTCCATCAGCTGGCAGCGAATAAAACTGCTAGCTTGGTTCAACTAACACATTTATTAGCAGCAGTTGCCATAGATGTTGGCAGTTACAGCTGATGGCAGCGAAAGCAGCAGCAGCAGCAGCTGCAGCAGCAGCATATATAACTGCTGGCGGCAGCAGCAGCAGCAGATACACCTGCTGGCGGCGGCAGCAGCAGCAGCAGAAGATACACCTGCTGGCGGCAGCAGCAGCAGAAGATACACCTGCTGGCGGCAGCAGCAGCAGACGTTACACCTGCTGGCGGTAGCAGCAGCAGCAGCAGATACACTTGCTAGCGGCAGAAGACACACCTGCTGGAGGCTGCAGCAGCAGACACACCTGCAGGTCACTGCAGCAGCAGATACACCTGCTGGTGGCAGCAGCAGCAACAGATACACCTGCAGGCGGCAGCAGCAGCACCTGCTAGCAGCAGCTGCTTCATCGACTGGCAGCGAATAGAACTGCTAGCTTAGTTCATTAACCACATTTATACGCAACAGTTGCCAAAGCTGGTGGCAGCGGCTAACTGCGGCAGCTGAATTAGCAGCTGACGGCAAGACTAGCAGTCACTGCCAAATGTAGCTACAGCTGCATTCAGCATCAGCTACAGGTAGCAGCAGCTACAGCAGCTGCAACAGCAGGTGCTACAGCTGCTGCCAGCAGCAGGTGCTGCAGCTGCTGGCAGCAGCAGGTGCTACAGCTGTTGTCAGCAGCAGGTGCTACAGCTGTTGTCAGCAGCAGGTGCTACAGCTGCTGTCAACAGCAGGTGCTACAACTGCTGTCAGCAGCAGGTGCTACAGCTGCTGTCTGCAGCAGGTGCTACAGCTGCTGCCAGTAGCAAGTGCTACAGCTGCTGCCAGTAGCAAGTTGCTACAGCTGCAGGCAGCAGACGCTACAGCCAAGTCAACCAACAACTACAGCTGATGATAGCAGCAGCAGAAGCTACAGCTGTTGGTGGAGGCAGCAGCAGCTGCTGCTGGCAACAGTAGCAACCAGAGCTGCTAACAGTAGTCGCAATTATAGCTGCTGGTAGCAGTAACAGTAACAGCCGCTGCTGGCAGCAACAGCTGCTATAGCTGCAAGCAGCTGCAGCTACAACTGCTGAAAGCGGAGGCTACAACTGCTGGAAGCGGAGGCTACAACTGCTGTAAGCAGCAGCTACAGCTGCTGGCAGCTGGCAGAAGCAGCTACACCTGCCGTTGGCAGCAGAAGCTTCAGCTCCTGTTGGCAGCAGAAGCTTCAGCTGCTGTTGGCAGCAGAACCTTTAGCTGCTGTTGGCAGCAGCAGCTACAACTGCTGGCGGCAGCAGCAGCTACAACTGCTGACGGCAGCAGCAGCTACAACTGCTGACGGCAGCAGCAGCTACAACTGCTGACGGCAGCAGCAGCTACAACTGCTGGCAGCAGCAGCAGCTACAATTGCTGTAAGCAGCAGCTACAATTGCTGTAAGCAGCAGCTACAACTGCTGTAAGCAGCAGCTACAACTGCTGTAAGCAGAAGCTACAACTGCTGTAAGCAGAAGCTACAACTGCTGTAAGCAGCAGCAACAACTGCTGTACGCAGCAGCAACAACTGCTGTACGCAGCAGCTACAACTGCTGTACGCAGCAGCTACAACTGCTGTAAGCAGCAGCTACAACTGCTGTAAGCAGAAGCTACAACTGCTGTAAGCAGCAGCAACAACTGCTGTACGCAGCAGCAACAACTGCTGTACGCAGCAGCAACAACTGCTGTACGCAGTAGCAACAACTGCTGTACGCAGCAGCTACAACTGCTGTAAGCAGCAGCTACAACTGCTGTAAGCAGCAGCTACAACTGCTGTAAGCAGCAGCTACAACTGCTGTAAGCAGCAGCTGCAACTGCTGTAAGCAGCAGCTGCAACTGCTGTGAGCAGCAGCTGCAACTGCTGTGAGCAGCAGCTGAATTGCTGTAAGCAGCAGCTACAACTGCTGTAAGCAGCAGCTACAACTGCTGTAAGCAGCAGCTACAACTGCTGTAAGTAGCAGCTACAACTGCTGTGAGCAGCAGCTACAATTACTGAAAGCAGCAGCTACAACTGCTGTGCTACTGCAAGCTACAGCTGCTGGCAGCAGCTAGAGAAGCTACGGCTGCTGGCAGCAGCAGCTACAGCTGCTGGCAGGAGCAGCTACAGCAGCTGGCAGCAGCAACTACAGCAGCTGGCAGAAGCAGCTGGCAGCAGTAGCTACAGCAGCAGCTGGCAGCAGCTGACAGCAGCAGCTGACAGCAGCAGCTGACAGCAGCAGCTGACAGCAGCAGCTGACAGCAGCAGCTGACAGCAGCAGCTGACAGCAGCAGCTGACAGCAGCAGCTGACAGCAGCAGCTGACAGCAGCAGCTACAGCAGTTACAGTTGCTGGCAGCAGCAGCTACAGCAGCTGGCAGCAGCAGCTACAGCAGCTGGCAGCAGCAGCTACAGCAGCTGGCAGCAGCAGCTACAGCAGCTACAGCTGCTGGCAGCAGCAGCAGCTACAGATGCAGGCTGCCGGCGGCAGTAGCTACAGCTGCTGGCGGCCGCAGTGCAGCTACAACTACAGCTGCTGGCGGCAGCAGTAGCAGCTACAACTACAGCTGCTGGCGGCAGCAGATGCAGCTACAGCTGCTGGCGGCAGCAGATGCAGCTACAGCTGCTGGCGGCAGCAGTAGCAGCTACAGCTGCTGGCATAAGCAGTAGCAGCTACAGCTGCTGGCATAAGCAGTAGCAGCTACAGCTGCTGGCATAAGCAGTAGCAGCTACAGCAGCTGGCGGCAGCAGAAGCAGCTACAGCTGTTGGCGGCAGCAGTGGCAGCTACAGCTGTTGGCGACAGCAGTGGCAGCTACAGCTGCTGGCGGCAGCAGTGGCAGCTACAGCTGCTAGCAGTGGCAGCAGTGGCAGCTACAGCTGCTAGCAGTAGCAGCTACAGCTGCTGGCGGCAGCAGTAGCAGCTACAGCTGCTGGCGGCAGCAGTAGCAGCTACAGCTGCTGGCGGCAGCAGTAGCAGCTACAACTGTTGACGGCAGCAGTAGCAGCTACAGCTGCTGGCGGCAACAGTAGCAGCTACAGCTGCTGGCGGCAACTGCAGCTGCAGCTGCCGGCAGCTGCAGCTGCCGGCAGCAGCAGCTACAGCTGTTGGCAGCAGCAGCTACAGCTGCTGGCAGCAGCAGCTAGAACTGCTGGCGTCAGCAGCTACAGCTGCTGGCGGCAGCAGTAGCAGCTACAGCTGTTGGCGGCAGCGGTAGCAGCTACAGCTGTTGGCGGCAGCGGTAGCAGCTACAGCTGTTAGCGGCAGCAGTAGCAGCTACAGATGTTAGCGGCAGCAGTAGCAGCTGCAGCTGCTAGCGGCAGCAGCTACAGCTGCTGGTGGTAGCAGTAGCAGCTACAGCTGCTGGCAGCAGCAGATACTGCTGCAGGCAGTAACAATAACTACAGCTGCAGGCAGCAACAGCATCTACAGCTAATGGCAGAAACAGCAGCTCCAGCTAATGGCAGAAGCAGCAGCTTCAGACTGGCAGAAGCAGCAGCTCCAGACTGGCAGAAGCAGCAGCTCCAGACTGGCAGCAGCAGCTACAGCTGCTGGCAGCAACAGCTGCTGTAGCTGCTGGCAGCAACAGCTGCTGTAGCTGCTGGCAGCTGCAGCTGCTGGCAGCAACAGCTGCAGCTGCTGGCAGCAACAGCTAGAGCTGCTGGCAGCAGCAGCTACAGCTGCTGGCAGCAGCAGCTACAGCTGGTGGCAGCAGCAGCTACAACTGCTGGCAGCAGCAGCTACAGCTGCTGACAGCAGCAGCTACAGCTGCTGGCGCCAGCTGTAGCAGCTACAGCTGTTGGCGGCAGCGGTAGCAGCTACAGCTGTTGGCGGCAGCGGTAGCAGCTACAGCTATTGGCGGCAACGGTAGCAGCTACAGCTATTGGCGGCAACGGTAGCAGCTACAGCTATTGGCAGCAACGGTAGCAGCTACAGCTGTTGGCGGCAGCGGTAGCAGCTACAGCTGTTAGC